>CDFF01071338.1:0-14485 GCA_000826265.1 Acanthamoeba culbertsoni
AAAAATAAATTTATCAAAAGAGGGATTTCTTTTTACACTTACGATCATCTGAGCGGCCAGCATATATTACATTGTATCTCTACATTACAAGGTACAATAGAAAGCAGGGATTCTAAACATAAGCGCCGCCTGGAATCGAACCGAGCCCTCGCCTGGGAAATTTAGCTAAAATATTCTACGCTGTTTTCTTGATTCGCGCAGCCCATTGTGCTAGATGTGCACAAACAAGACAATAACTGGTCATAGAAGACAAGAAAATTCACCTTCTAGTACCTGAAGGTACTGTCGTGCCTGCTGTCCGCCCCTGTGCTACCGAAGAGATGGGAGGAGAAACAGACAACGCTCCTCCGACACGCAGGCGAACCAACTCCGCCATTGGAAGCAAGCACGAAGATGCTAAGGCGCCGACAAATCCCACGTTAATGCGTTGTAGATACTATTATGTGGGTTGTCATGAAATGGTATGTGTTTGTTGGCCTTTGATCATTGAAGCCTTTCCTAAAGAACACGTGAACAATGTAGATTGAGAGCGCAAAATATGCCCAGCATATGGAAGATTACCAACGCGAGCACCTTAGGCTCCTAGAAGCCATGGTGGCTCTTCAGTCGCAAAAAATCTCGCATCTGGAGGTCTCTCAGTTAATAACCACCACCGGAGAGGATGCCTCCCTCTTGCCCCCTGTGGCTGAGGAAAACTCTGCTCTTCACTATCTAATCGCCATCTTAGCGTATCTTACGAATAAGCATCTGACTATCTTAGTCTCCAACATACGGGGATTCATGGCGCCCAAACCCGACGACAACACACCTGGCCTCAAGACGTGGCAAATTCTGCACCTTTTTGTGCTCTCCTTTGTTGTCCTTTGCTACTTTTCCCTTGCTGGTGCGTTTATTTTGTCTCCTGCTCTCCCTCTATTCGCTCCTGACGCGGCTCTCGCACAGGTATGGGCAGGTTGTGGGCAGTACTACAATTCCTGCCCTTGGCAGCCTACGGAACTTTAATGTCCATCCACTGGTGGCATGCACTGTTGTTCTCATCGGCGGCTAACACCATCATATCGATTCTAATGGTCTGCTTGTGGGTCGGCCTTAACCTCTATCTGCCTGTGTTTTAGCCGGTGGAGTAGAAGCTGATCTGCGTCCAGCTGGTCTGGGTTGTGTGTAGATAAAATTTGTGAAATTTGTAAAATCGTGCATAAATAATTCAAAAAAATAATAAAAATAAATCTAAAATAAATTAAAAAACATATTTGTCATGACGGACCGGGCTGTGTTGGCCGAAGGACCTTGGACATGGCCACACGATAACCATTCGGCAGTCTTGTCTCTCTTGCATGAGGCGGCTGCCATCTACAAACACGTTTACATCATACTTGTGGGTGATGAGCCCAGGCAAGTGCAGGTACAGCAAAATACCGTCGTGGTTTGGGGGGGGTACACTCAGACGCAGAGTAACATAATAACAGTTGTATCATCTGTTAGATACAAGATTTGGAGGGCGCACTGGCCGGGTATTACGCAGCAGCATTGCAGGTAGACGACGAGTTAGACCTTACAGTGCTTCCGCCTGCATCTCTCCTCGACTACGACCCACGCTCTGACCTTGAAGACATTGATGTCCTGCTCAGCCTCGACACGGGTATCATCCTCTATGTCAGCTTTGCGTTGTTGCTAACGCGTGTCAGTAGTGTCTACAGAGGCGCAATACGAGGTGAACACTACTCGGGCAGCCAAGGAACTAGCCCCATTATCGTTCATTCGATCTCAAGCGGCCACGACCCAAAAAATCACTCATGCACCACTCACCAAAGGTTGCCACAGTTTTCTTGTTTAACAACGGCTACTGTTAACACACTTACTATTACGGTACCGCGCAGGTTTCCTGACGTTTAAGGAAACGGTCCTTGGAGGCACCTTCGATAGGCTACACGCAGGACACAAGGTTTTCATGAGAGGACAAGGAACAGCTCCCCCACCAAAACTGACTGCCCAATCACGATTCCAGATAATGCTCACAGTTGCAGTGCTGGCGACAGAACGCAGGATGGTTGTAGGCATAACTGGTTAGTGAATATGAAATCGAACGAATAAACGAACAAAAATAATAGAATCAATTAAATGAAATTATTATACATTAATCAGTAATAAACAAGAACTCACACCAGGCCTTACTTGCTTGGTCGTGAAGGAGATGCCATGCTCAAGAACAAAAAATTTGGAGACGTGATGCAGCCATATAATGTGCGCGCTTCCAAGGCACTTGCATTCCTCAAAGCAATCAACCCCCACATCGAGTACGAGGTACCAAACCAAGCACATATTCGGTTCATGTTTCTCCAAGTTCACCATTTCTGTCGCAAGATGATCGAAATCAACGATCCCTATGGGCCTACCTTGACGGGGCCCACATTCGACGCGATTGTTGTGTCCGAAGAGACTAAGCAGGTGAGCGTGGGAGAATCAATCGTTCCCGATCTACATCTACATCTACATTCCTCACGTTCCTTGCTTTCCTTACAAGGGGGCCACGGATATAAACGAGAAGAGGAAGGCCAACGGCTTGCGCCAGTTAGCAGTGATCGTGGTGCAGTTGGTGAGCGCCCCGCCTGGCCTTGGGTATGTCCAAGATCAGCTTCTAGCAAACAGAAACCTTACCGCATCTCTTTTGACACATGGCAGCGAGGGCAAGCTCAGTTCCACCGCTTTGCGCGAAAAGTACAAGAAGCTGCACCAAGCAGACTGACAGTTCCATTTGAGCAACTCGCTCACGAATATACCTTCACTTACTCTTCAGCTACCACTTCATCGCAGTCTGCCCTCATCCTGTCCAGCTATGAGTGATAGGGTGAAGTGCTCGCGTGTCGGTGTAGAGCATCGACGTCAATCTCGAACCTCTCCTTTGAGTATGCTTGATACACATCTTCTTGATGGTCCTCGCTGAGGTGAGGTCGCAGTTTCTTAATCTGGGTCCGTTTTCAGTTAGACTGGTAAGCACACTCCATGCAAGCCAGGGAAGTACCATGGAGAGGCGTTCGGGGTCGGCTTGAAACTTCCTCCAGGCGTCTAAATTAGTCCAAGTCTGTGTAGTGAGGTGCTTGCGCTTGTGGTCCACCGACCACAGATGCTCACTACCGATGAACCCTGTGAGGTGGTGTTAGCTAAACTATCTTCTGTGGGTGTTGGGCCTGTACCGTCTGCATTTACCGTCCGCGAGCCGCCTAAGGTCTCGCATTTGAGACATGAACGATGCCTCCGATCCCTCTTTCACCCACCTCACAATGTTGGTGCGCACGAAGCCTTGTCTAGCCATGGGTAGTAGTGCAGTTGGTGACCGAGTGCCCTTGAATACTAGCGCTCCGGTGACTATTGGCCAGCATTGTCGACAATTTGTGGATGATCAAATGAAAACTGCCGAAACCGTAGGCAAAATCACAATCGTGATCGTGCTTAAGCGCCTGGAAACGACTGGTGACGGACGGAGAGAGCTCGATTGATTGGGACAGAGTGAACGAAAAGCGTGTGGCTTGTTTGTGGCCTGTTAAAAAAGGTAGTACTGAAAAAGAACTTCGAATCTTTTACTCCATGAGCATTTCCACGTGAATGCTGGGCAGCGGAGCGGCAGTGATGAAGGATAGCTTTCGGTTGCTCAGGAGCGGCTCCTTGGCAGATCCCGTGAGCGAGGGCTGTCGCTTGGTCGGCAGCCCACCACCAGGCTGGCCGGCAATACCCGACCCACCATTGCCCTCCGTCGCCAGCGCTTCCGCGGCAGCCGCTTGTCCCGCACCCACGGTGGCGGCAGCGGCGGTGGTGGTCTCTCGTTCCTTGTCGTCCTTGAAGTAGATGTTGCCCTGGCCCTCCCTCAGACCCTCTCGCCACTTGCCCTCATACTTCTCGCCCGTGAGACCGTTCACCCACACGCCCGCTCCGTGGAGCACGTCCTTACGGAACTGGCCCTCGTACGTAGAGTTGTCCGAGAAGGTGGCCTTGCCCTTCCCGTTCCGCCGGTCGTTCTTCCACTCGCCCTCGTACTTGATGAGGTACCTGCAGTTGCGCGCCCAACCCATCCCCCACGCATCAGCAACCCTCTCCCCGAGGGAAGAGCGCTTGCTTTTTCACCGTCTTCCAGAAGCGAACAACGTACCCGGTCTTGCCGGTGTAGCTGCCCGTGCCCTCTCGCACGCCCTTCTTCCACTGCCCCACGTATAAACTACCATCGGCGTATTTCATCGTGCCCTGCACGGGTTTCGAAGAAGTGACAAAAGGCGAAAACGGGTGAGTTTCCCTTGGCTGCGCCTGGCCAAGAGGGAACACGCCTTACGTTTCCTTCGCGCTTGTCGTTGGCGAAGTCTCCCTCGTACACCCCGTCGGCGTTGGTGAGAGTGCCAAGACCGTGTTTCTGGTAAGGCACACCGGTGTCAAGTCTCTTTTCGCAGCAGCAGCAGCAACAACAACAACAACAACAACAACGACAGCATTGACTGTTCAAGGACCAAGACGGGAACGAAACAACTCACCTGGTCGTTGAGGTACTGACCCTGGTACTCCTCGATCGTGACCGACGGGTCGTTCTTCAAGTACTGCTTGTATACACCTACACACACCAATTAGGGCCTTCTTGTTCTTGGTGCTTCCTCTCAACAAAAAAGAGGAGAGGGGGCGAATTCGTTACCGATGCCGTCGCGCTTCCCAGTGACCCACTCGCCCGAGTAAGTCTTCCCCGCCGGCAGCGTCAGATGGCCCTTGCCGTGGAACTGATCGTGTGCACACGTGGTCGAGTGAGGAAGGGAAACGAGAGTATATATATATATATATAGAGAGAGAGAGAGAGAGAGAGAGAGAGAGCAGAGAGAATAGGCGGGCTATCTTGAGAGGGAGAGGGGATGAAGTTGCCGTACTTTGCCATCCGTCCAGCCACCGCTGTACTGTACACCGGTGATGCCGATGAACTGGCCCTGGCCGTTCGGCAGGTTCTCGGCCCAGTTGCCCTTGTACACATCACCGTTGGCATAGACCATGTCGCCCTATTATTCGTATATAAAAATTAAATTATAATATATATTATTAGTCACCACGGATGGCCTCAGCTGTGCGCTCCTGTGCGCCCCCCCCCACGGTGTCTTCTTTAGAACTCACCTTGGCGTGCCGCTTGCCGTCCTTCCAGCCGCCTGAGTACTTGGCCCCGGTAGGGTAGACCATCGTTCCGGCGCCGTCTGTGCAGGTAGAACGAGAACGTGAATAAGGGGTTGAGTGCAGGAGGGGGGGAGGTAAGATAGCGAAGCGAAGCGAAAGCGATGCAGGGGAGAAGGAAGTGGGGGGGGGGGCGGAGGAGGAGGAAGTGGTACTCTGCACGTCGTCCCGCCAGTCGCCTTCGAACACCTCTCCGGTGGAGAAGACCATGCGGCCGTAGCCGCTCTTCTTATCCTCTTCGAACTCGCCCTCGTAGGTCGACCCGTGCACCTTCATCACGCCCTTGCCGTCGATCTTGGGTGTTGACGTGGCGAGATAGTGTAAGGGGGGGGGGAGGAGGAGGAGGACAGCCAGTCAACAACCATCGGTCAGCTGAAAACGACGCATCAATGCGTAAAGCACGTACCATTCCGCTTCTCCAGTCGCCCTCGTAGTAGACCGAATTGCGGAACTGGAACACACCCCAGCGGCGTTCGCCCAGTTCCTGAAGAAGATGAAGCGGTTGCGGGTCACATTCGAGGCAGGCAGGACGCGGGGAGGAGAGGGGAGGGAGGGGAAAGGGAGGGCTCATGGCGCTCACCTTGTTGATGGGGTGCTGCTGGATGTTCTTGGCGGTATCCATTGCGTTGCGTATCTCGCGTAGCCAGGTGGACTTCTCCTCGGCCGTGTTGACCTTGATGGTGTACACCTTGTGCGGGCCCATGAGGTCGAAGAAGTACTGATTCTTCTTGTCTGCGTTTCGTCGACCACGACGGGTGGCGGTGAGACTCGTTCTTTGCCGAGTGAGCGGTCAAGGGGACGGGAGGGGGGGGAATTCGAGCGCGTACCGAGCGAGGGGTCGTCCTTGAGCCACACCAGCTCCAGCGGCCACTGGAATTCCTTGGAGTCGGCGATCGCCTTCTTGCCCAGCTTGGACAGCTTCGACTGCGCGCGCCGGATGATGAGATCAGCGGATGATTCTATCTGGCATAGAGAGAGGGGAGGAGGAACGAACCTTGGGGAAGGGAACGAGGATGTCGTTGAAAAGGAGAAGCTGCAGCTTGACGCCGCCGACTGCGGCTGTGGCCACCTCGCCCTCGCGCAGGAGCCTCCTGTGCGCCGCCAGCAGTCCTTGCTACACAAGTGTAAAAGTAGACGAGCAGAGAAGATGGAGAGCCGGCCCATTGATTTCAAAAAAAAAAAAAAGTGAGAAAAGAAAAGCGATGCGCGAGGGGAGAGAGAGAGAGAGAGAGAGAGAGAGAGTCGCAACGTACAAATGTGGACTGTGAAGAGATTTCGAGCAATCGCTGCTGCTTCTCGTATTCGTGGAGTCCCTTGTCGATCTTGACCGCCACATCATCCACCTTGGCGAGGGCCTGCTTGAGCAAGTTGTGGTCGGGATGCTCCTGCGGGGTGTGCTTCACCATGTCCTCAAGCAGAAGCTGGCCCAGAGGGAGATCAGGCACGCAAATAAAAGGGGGGGAGGGACATCGGCGGGGGGTTGAAGAGAGAAGGCGCGTGCGCCGCCGGTTACCTTGTAGCGGGGAATGCGCTGGATGGGCATGATCAAGCAGGCCTCAACTCGCACATCCACGAGCTCGTCCAATTCCTGTCCCCCGGACATCGGAGAGGGTTGGCACGCGTGAGCCAGCGTCCCGTCATCATGGTCCATGCCTGGGCACACGGGGCGAACATACCCTGACTTTGTTGCCGAAGGCCTGGTCCTTCATGAGGTTGGTGTAAATGGACAGCGCCGTCTCGTAGCGATTCTCGTAATCTGCATACATCTTCAAGAAGGGTGCCTGCAAACAAACAAACAGGAAGAAAAACATTGTTAGCGCAAATCAAATATAAATGACATAAAGAAGAAAGCAGAGAGAGAGAGAGAGAGAGAGAGAGAGAGAGAGAGAGATTACGATGGTGAGGAAGACGTCGCCGATGGTCTGCTCCTCGCTCCAGTTGGAGATGCTTGTCTCGAGGCGGCTGAGCAGCTCCTCGTTGAGCGGGAGGATCGAGGGCAGGGTGCTGAAGATCTTGTTGATGCCGTCCGTCGTGATCTTGGTCGACGGGTTCTCGACGGCCTGGGCCGCGGCGAGCTCCAGCAGCGGCGTGTAGTAGACCTGGATCAGCCGCTTCAGCGACGCGATGTAGCTCCGCTCCGTCTCGATGATCTCGTTTGCGATCTTCGTTCTTCGCTCTAGCGATCAGAGGTGCATGAGCTCACCCTTTCTCTTCTCTCCTCTTCGGTCGACTACAGGAGAAGAGGCAAGGGTGTACATACCAAAGGGAGTCTCGGGCTTCTTCGGAGGGGGCGGGGGCAGCATCTCTTCGGGCGGGGCGGGCAGCTCCTCGAAGCTCGTCTGTGGGGTCGAGAGAATGGGCAGTGCGACGCCCCCCATCGGGATGCCGTGCATCGTGTACGGCCTGTTGCGATATCACAAGAAGGAGCCAATCACAGCACAGATGAGCAGGGTGGTCGATCCCCGGGGAAGATATCCGGAAGGGGGGAGAAAGAGGGGGGGGAGGGATCATTCACCTGACGACGGGTGGAGTGAAGGCGGGGGCGGGCTCCTCGGCATTGCCGGCGTCGTCCTCTATGCCGTCGGCGGTGAGGTCGGAAACAGAGCCCTTCCGTTTGATGCTGAACCGGGCCTTCAAGCTGTTCAGGCCTCTGTCCGGCAGCTTCTTCTCCCCGCTCTCCTCCTCGGACAATCCTGATGATGATGATGATGATGATGATGATGATGATGATGATGATGATGATGATGATGATGATGATGATGATGATGATGATGATGATGAGATAATGAGCAGAACATTAGGAGAAGGGGGAAAGCAACGCACGTCCGCTATCGGTGAGCTTCTTGCGCTCGTCGATGTCGTCCGACTTGCTACCCTTGCGAAGAAGCTGGTTCTCCAGCGACTTCTTCTTATCATCGAAATCTATCGGGAGAATGTCATCAGCTGATCAGTATCTTAACATCTCGCCAGGCATGATCGGGTGCGTACTCTCCACTTCGCGCTCGGGCGAAGTCGGAGGCTGTTCGTCAGGCGCGCCGTCGGACGATTCCGTCCTTTTGCCATCCCCCTTTTTCTTCACTATTTCCTTGAATTTGCCTGAACGACATCACAAGGTCGTCGCGTTAGTATCACCACTCCCCTTGTTGAGTCCAACGTCACTGGTCGCCCGAAGCGGCCAACAACTCGGAGGGGGGGGGGAATGGTACCCATGCGCACGCTGAGGCGGTTCTTGACCTTGGCGGCCTTGACCTCGTCGTCCGAGGCCGGGCCCGGAGAAGACGGCGGCGTATCAGCGCCGGCAGCTGGGGCCGCCGCAGTGGGACTCGCGCTGAAATGAAGGGTAGAAAGAGCGGCCTGGGCGGCAGCAAACGAGGCCGATCGCTGTTGGTTGAAGGGTTGATGTGGGGGGAAAGGAGTGAAAGGGGAGAGGGGCCGAAAAGCGAGGGTCATTGGACGTGAGGAAAATCGACGGGAAAGCGAGAATGAAAGAGGAAGGAGGGAGGGAGGGGGGGAGAGGTAGGGAGAGGTAGGGCGCGTGCCTCGGCAGTCGGAGCGGTGCGAGGCTGAAGAGGAGAGAACGCAGAAGGTGGCATTGAGACGGGGCGCGATGCGCCAGGGTTCAGCGGAGGCGTCCCTGTGCGTCCACGCATGCGTGAGCCTTGCAGCTGCAGAGAGCAAGTGGCGAACGCGTACCAGGGGGAGGCGGCATACCAGAGGAAGCGCCCACGGGCGGCAGGTTGGGCGGCAGGTTGGGCGGTGGGGGCGGTGTGGCGGACAGCATGCCCGGGGCCATCGATACCGGACGCAGAACGCCCGCACCAGGGCTCCCGGGGGGCGCCCCGGGGGGTGTCGGACGGACTCGCCCGCCTGTCCCAACTGTTCGTCAGGGACCCACCCTCTGTACGAAGGCTGGAGGAATAGATGGGGGGGGGGAAGCTGCACCGGGAAGGACGACGGAGCCGGACCCAGCTGTGGGAGGAGGCGGTGGAGGGATATCGGGAGGCGGGAGAGGAGGTGGGGGCAGCTCGTCGAAGTCATCGCGGGCGGGGAGAGACGGCGCAGGGTCGGGGGGAGGCGTGGCCGGCGGCGGAGGGAACGCGGGCGGCGGTGGCAAAAGCGATGGAGAAGACGCCGATTGATTCATCATTCCCCTTCCTCTTCCTTTGAAATTAGTAATATATGAAAAAATGACAGGTATTAGTTTTGTTTCGATATATATACATATATATTGAATACCTCTCCCCGCAGACGTGGGCGAGTCGGGTGGACGCGATTGAGGAGCAGAAGAGGCAAGAGGAGATGCACGCCCGCGTCCTCTACCTGCGTGGCAGCATAAATTGAGAAATAAATGGCGAGCGGGAATTAACTCTAAAGAGGCCCTATACCAAGGTGGGTGGGCGGTGGGGTAGCAGGGAGAGGAGGCAGTTCCGCATTTTCACAACGAGGAGGAGGAGAAGGAGGAGCCTCGTCACAAGGCGGATCCAAGAGAGCGTTCACTTGATTGACTGGAGCAAGAGAAAGGGAAGAAACCGGAAAAATGCGTTGTTACAAACGACGGCGACGAAGATCGTTTCGCTCTTTCTGGGAAAGGAAGTTTGTGGGGGGGGGCATTATAACGGGAACCTGTTATCCCGCCTCGACCTCGACCAGGGATGCCATTAGGACCTACAGCAGAAGAACTCGAGCCGAGTCCGGGAAGGGGTTTCGCTGGTGGGGGCCCTGCACGACCTCGCCCACCGCGACCTGGAGACCCAAGCATGCTCTTCATCTGCAAGAGCATGCCTGGGTCCATGGTCAACCGCTTATCCATGGTACAGTCTGATTAACGTTTGGCGTATTACGGTGAGGTCTTGTCAAGGCTTTAATGCCTCTCTTGCGGAGGCAACCGAAGCTTCCCAGTTGCGTTCAAGCAAGTTTCGGTTTGGGAGTTCACCCTGTTGTTCGCTGCGGGTGGTGGTCGGGCAATCTGGAATATTAACCGTCGACCAAAAATTTAACTCACGTAGAAACATACAAGAAAAAAGGATTTTCTTTTGGTTAACAAAGCGATCTGGATCGATGAGCCAGAGAAAGAAACCAGTTGTAATTGATCCACCGGTGAGATGACTTAGCGCTTAGATCACCATTAACAGTAACTGATATAACACTCCAACAGCAACGAGGGCGACCACGCATGGGCCCTGTCAAAGATGACCTGTATGTAGTGAAGGTGCGGTTGACATCCCACATTGGTGTTATTCTTGTTCACCTTTTCGAATTATACATTATCTGCCGAAGATCTTGGCTACTCGGACGGTCGATGGGGTTGAACTGTCCAAGGTGCATTGGTCTGGCTGGGATTCCAAGTATGACGAGTGGCTTCCTTCGGCCGACATAGTGCACATAAGCCGTGCCGAGCTGGAGGCTGAGCTCGGTCAACAAATAGTCTCGAGCACCCAAGAGGCAAACGAAAGAGAAGCCGCTGCCAATAAGACAGAGATGGACGGCACAAGTCAAGACCCTGCGAAGGAAGGAGAAACGGAAAGGGACGCCCAAATGCGCGACACGCGCACGTCTACAGGACAGCATGACCACACTACCAGGGACGGTAGCGATAGACGCTCCACTATCGAAAAGCAAATACAGGAAGTCGAGGTCAAGGAAGAAGTAGCATCGGAAGAAGAGAACCACCCGCCTCAATTCAAGAACGCGTCTCGCACTGCCTCGATAAAGAAACGGAAGTCTGATGTGAAGGAGAGCGAGGAAGAGGACGAAGAGGAGAGCGAGGTGGAGGAGGAGGAGGAAGAGGAGGAGGATTCGGATTCCGATTTTGACTCGGATTCGGGCGAAGGAGAGGAAAAGTCAGAGCGGAAAGATCCTACGTGGACGCCAGTAAGGCAGTCCAGTGGAGAGGATGCAGAGGCAGAGGAGGAAGAGGAGGAGGACCCTTCACGGAGGGGGAAACGGCGGAGGCAGCCTTGGACACCAGCGGACGTAAAGCGACTGGAGCAGGCAGCGCAGCAGCAGCACTCGCGATACATTTCCTGGACGCAGGTAGCCGCACAGCTTGGCGATCGCACTCCGAAGTACGCTCTGCCCTTCCCCACACTCGTCGTCGCAGTGCGCGAAATGGGACAGGTGTCTCAACTCACCGGTGTTGGTTGCTGCAGGTCGTGCCAGCGACGGTGGAACCGACTGCAGCAGTACCGGGCCTACTACAAATCGCCCAAGGAGATGCGGCAGAGGGAGGTGCGACCCTTCGTGCACAGCTTCGCGCCCCTCCGCTGAAGCTAACGAGTCTCCACAAACAAACAAACAAACAAACAAACAAACAAACAAACAAACAAACAAACAAACAAACAAACAAACAAACAAACAAACAAACAAACATTGAAAGAAAATGATACGGAAGAGTCGCGCGCGGCCCTGGACCGAAGAAGAAGAGGCCAAGTTAATGAAAGTGGTCGCAAAGCGAGGACTGCACTACGATAGCGGTACAGGACTTCGCTTAGGACATCTCCTAGCAGCGCGAGCTGACTTCTTTGTGGGTGGGTGGGTGGGTGGGGGGTGAAGACATGTGGATCGCGCTCGAGCCCAAGTTTAAGAGGTCGGCCGGGGCCCTACAATTGCGGTGGTCGGAACTTCATAGCCAGCAGGGTGGAGCCGTTGACCTTGAAACGGGCGGCGGGAGCAGGTTTACCCTCTCAGTTGAACGATAGTATACTGAAAGTCATGTCTCCTGATTTGCTTACCGTGCTTCTTGACGACCCAGCGAGGACTTTGATGAAGCCAGGACAAGAAGAGCAAGAAGAAGAGGCAAATCATCAGATAAGCCGCGCAACCGGAGACTGCAGTTTGGAAGAGAGGATTCATCCGCTGCGAGCAACTCTACATCGGAGGGCGACGACGAGAACGAAGCTGATAAAGAGTCGGACAAGGGCGAACCAGAAGGTGACAGCAATAAGAAGATGAAGGCGAGATCGGCTTCTCGACGAAGGAGGAGGGCAAGAAGAAATCAGCGAGCCAAGCAAGCGAGTCCAGAGACTTTGGCCGAGGAAAAGAAAGCGGATGCGAAGGGAGACCGTCCTCTGGACGAGGAAAGCGACACCGGAAGCGGGGCCGATACCGTGAATCAGGATGCGTCCCCCTTTGTGAGCAGCAGCGAGGCAGAGACCCTCGAGGAGTCGATTGGCAGCAGCCTGAGATTGACGCCTAGAATGTCTAGCGATGAAGACACGAGCAAGGCCGACAAGAGTCTCTCGCCACGTGCAAGCACGAAGCAGTCGAACGAGAGACTCAGCCTCCCGGAGGCTAAAGAGGGCGAACGAAGAGAATCGGCTGTTGTTAGAGACGACAACCACGAGGAACCTGGAAAAGCGGATAAACGCGAAGATAATGTGATGGACGTGGAGGCTCGCGATGTGTCGGGTGGCAGCCTTGCTGTGCGCGAATCACCGTTAATAACCAGTCAGGGTTCGCAGCGAGAGCTTACGCGGCCAAGTTCTTCCAAGCCGCGAAAGCGAAGTCTCGAGGAGGTCGACTACCCGTCTACCCTGGCCGCCGGCGACAGCGCCGACGATTCTGCGATGGAGCGAGAGGAGGAAGAGGAAAAAGATACTGTGAGTGTACAGAAACAGGCAAGCTCTGATAGCGAGCGCGACGAACGGGAGATTGAGGCGCTCAAACAGTGGTTTGACCGAAAGCGAGAGATCAACTTGCGGAAGTTTGGACAGCCAACTCTGTCGCCCATACGCTCTCACAGAGTTACCCCAATGGCGAGGAAGCGGCAGCTCACGACTCTGCTGAGTGACAGCGAACAACAGGATGGACCGAGAAAACGCCCACGCCTGTCCTCCCCAGGCGCGATCAACAGCCATAAAGATGATGACGATTTCCTTCTAGGGAAAGAAGTGAGAACGGACGCTAAGGAAGACCATGAAGCAGAGGAAGGCCAAACGTCAACAGCTTTCAATGAGAAGGATGAACTTCTAAGCACTCCAGCTAGGCCAAGGAGCGTAGCAAGCACTAGAAGGAGAGTGAACGAGGAGAGGTCAGCATATAGAATTGGTAGACGCTCCATTGCCGAGTGGAAGGATGCGTTCGAATCGGAAGAGTTACGGCGTGAGAACGATATGGGAGCCACCAAGCGAAAGCCGGAGGAGGGTAGGGTAGAACGACTGGAGCGAGCAGTGCGCCGACAGCGACGAAACAGCCAACTTGAAGAACAGCGGAGAGAGGAGCGCGAGATGGCAGCTCGAGCTACGCCCGGACGGTTCAAAGTGGCACAGTCGAGCGATGATGAGCGAGTTGTACGAAAACAGACTGCGCAGATCCACAAGGCGCTGAAGCGGAAACGTAGAGAGAGCATGATCGTTCTGCGCAAGAGACATCAGCTCGAATTCTCTGTGGCCCAGCGCCGCCGAGGCTACAGCCTGGGAGGAGAAAAAGGCGAAGTGTTATCACCAGATGATGGCGAAGGTAACCTGGCGCAGGAGGTGGAGGAGCTCCGGAAACTGCTTGATCGCAAGCGGCGCGAGCAGGAGGAAAGAAAGCGTCGACGCGAGCAGGAGGAAAGGCGCAGGGAAGCGGAGGCGAGAGCGCGCCGTGAATCCGAGCGTGAGAGCATCGCTCAGCTCTGTCAGTATTATTGGCGCACCAAGCGGCAGCGATCAGAGGTGACCTCACGCCTAGATACCACCGCGGGATGAATTTGTCCTTTCACGAGATAAACGCGTGATGCACTGATATTCCCTTCTCAATATTTTTTCCCCATTTTGGAGAACAATATCCTGTTGGTTGTGCCTTTTCTTTATCCTAATGCTTTATCCCTGTTACGCAGCCCCAGGATTTTGCCGGCCACTGAAGTGTGGCCGTGGTTACCATCGGTGGAAGAACAGAGTTAAAATCACAAAAAACAAACGGCCGTATTTTCAAAAGATGAAAAAAAGTCTCTAATTGCTGAACACTACAACACGAAGTACGCAGGGGCTAACAGCTGACTCAAAGCAGCCAGAAGCGCAAAGCCCGAGGAGCGCACGACCTCACCGCTGGAGCACTCGTTGAAGGACAGCACATGGTCATCGCACGTGCAGCCCAGGCAGCTGATGTCCGAAGAGGCGTCTCCCACCACCTTGATGTCAAGCTTGCTCTCCGCGCCACGGCAATCCCTTCAGTCGGAAACAAGTGAGGACAGGTAAGGTCAGGTCAGCAACAAGAGGTTCTTTGCCCCACGGTCGTAGCAAGCAAGCAATCGATGAGGTAAGGTAGCGCAGAGAGAGAGAGAGAGAGAGAGAGAGAGAGAGAGAGAGAGAGAGAGAGA
>CDFF01071338.1:14535-26312 GCA_000826265.1 Acanthamoeba culbertsoni
AGAGAGAGAGAGAGAGAGAGAGAGAGAGAGAGCGCGAGCGCACCTCAAAGTCGAGCTCTGGGTCACGTTGACAGACGAAGTGATGTCGGAAGAGATGCTCACGCCGCCTCCGCACGGATAGATCGTCCATTGGCTCAGTTCGTTCAACGACACCAACGACATGCCAGCGCCAAAGTCGACAATGTTCTGGGCAGAGACGTTGAAGTTGCGGAAGGATCCGTCGGCAATCTTCACCGTGCCGTACTGGTGGTACTGCGACTGTCCTGTTTGCTCTCGTGGTTATTGCCCACGCTGGTTCTCCACACCCACCACCACCACCACCACCACCACCTTCACCACACACCACACACCCACCACCAGCTCAGCAACGCCTTGGCCCACCTGATACAACGAGTCCCCCGAAGCCAAGAGAGCCGTCCATGGATGAGTTGGCGCCATGCCCGGCGTTGCCTCCCGTCAGCGTCATATCCCCTGTGACCATCGTTCCCAAATCGACGGAGGAAGCAAGCACATAACCACCCATTCCTCCGTGGTTCTGGTCGCTCTTTCCCCCACGACCTCCTTTGCCAGTCAGGATGCCGCCGATGAAGATGGAGCCAGAGATGCCCGAAATGGCAATGCTGCCTCCTGCGGTGCCGTTGTTGGCTGTCGCGTCTCCGCCCTGACCTGCACAACAACAAGTTCGTCACAAAAAGTCCCGACAACAGGACGAATGCTGGTAGTACCTCCAATGAGCGTCACGTCTCCTGCCACAAGCAGTTTGCTGTTCGGGCCCACAGACCGGATCGTGGCTGAGTATCCGGAACTTGCAACCACACGCTTGATGAGCGCTTCATGAGGAAAGAGCTCCACTTCTCTCATCACAACAGCAACGGGGCCAGAGGGCTGTCATGTCATTGTCATCCAAATGAAGATCGAAATGAGTGGGAAAGAAACCGTAAAACTGACAAGCGACAGAAAAGGGTGGGGTGGCGAGACAATCACCGTGGGCACGTTGGTGACGGCCCTTCCACTATTGCAGCTGGTGAGATGCACGTTGCCATCCACACTCAGAAAACCACCAGTGACCTCCACGCCGACGGTGCAAGCCGTGCCCACTTGGCCCACAGAATTCACAACTGAACCTGTTTTGTCAGGGGCGTCAGCTCCAAGCAGACTCTCTCAGCGCCGGGCTTAATGGGGAAAGGGGGACAGGATTACCGGCGAGTACATCGCCTGACTTGCCTCCCGTCGCCGTCAAGTCTCCGCCGATGGTCATGGATGACAGGTCATCACTAGAAACAGAGATGGTGGCAGCAACGCCGCTGACGCCCCCAGCTCCGACCACGGAGCCGCCATTCCCGCCAGTGAGCATCACATCTCCTTCTATGCTCACGATGGAACTGCCGTAAGAAGAAAATCCCAGCGTTGAGGCTAATCCTCCAACGAGAGGTTGGTCGGTAGGATAGGCGGTGGAGTTGGTGGCGTCGCCTCCGCTGCCTCCCTTCACGATCACAGATCCTCCGATGCGAGCCACCGAAAAAGAGCGAACTTGTCGTTGAATGACCCATCGACAGTAGAATGGGTGGCTTAGAATACTTACATGGGCTTCATCACTTGAAGTAGGCCTCACCTGAAATGGTAAAATCGTCGGAACTGCCGCCGTCTCCGCCGAGCCCGTCGCCTCCGTTACACTGGGTAACCGCCAGATTGCCTCCAACGTTCAGGTTTGTGCTCAAAACAGATATCTCCCCGAAGGACAACCCGCGCTCTTCAGGCAATGAGAATCGTTTCTTTAACTCCGACACTCGGCAGCGGCCTCCCCTCCCACCTCCAGTGCTGCTAGCGGCGTCGGCTAGCAAGAGGGTCAAGTCGCCGCCAACGTTCAACGTGATGTCCTCCTGCATAGAACCGAGACGCTTAATTTCCCAGTTGTCACGTGTGAAGCAGTGAAATGGATTTACGTACAAGATACAAAGGGCTAATGTAAGAGTTCCCACCATACACCCCCGAACCAGGGCTTCCTCCTCGAATGACCAAGTTGCCTTCGATGTTCAAGTCTCCGCCACCTACCAGCTCAACGTATGGCGATACTGCACACATGCATTYAMGACGCAGACCCACGGAAAGATCCCCCACCCAGCATTGGTTCACTTATGGCAGTGGCTTTTTGACAAAAAGGGCCACGCACCGGAGTCCCCGCCCTGACCGAACTTTCCCTGGCCTCCATTGCCGGTCTCCAGAGTCCAGTCCCCACCCACTTCCAGGTTGAACACGCCGTCGGTGAAAACTATGATTCCGCCTCCAAGGCCTGCGTGCTCACGGTAATTAGTAAAATTGGCTTAAGCACAGGAAATAGGCTCGGCTCACCTCCGGTGGCATTACTCATGCCGCCGTTGCCAGACACGAGGGTCAGGTCCTCAGCAATCGTCATGTGCAGCTGCTCGATGTACCATCTCACGTAGCCTGAAGCGCCTCCTTTGACGGAGCTGTTGTGGAGCCACCGGGTGTTAGGAACTTGGCAGCGCACGTCACCCAGAACTGGGGGAGGGTCTGCGAACTCATCTGCGGCATCACCCGTCTCGAAGAGAACCGACCCGCTTTGAGCGTCGCCTTCCACTGAGGTCACCACCCAGGTGCCTCCCGACGGAGAGAAGGTGATGGAGCCGCTGTCCAAACCAGTCGAGTTTTGTCCCACCACATCTCCTGTCTTCGCCATCACGTTCCCTGCCCACCCGTTCCCCACCCCATATGAATCACACGCCCACAACCTCTAGTCACCTTTCGTATTTTCGCGGGAAAGGCGGAACTGACACTTAGAGAGGGACATTGGGCGGAGGTGAGTACCGGCAACGGCGAGCTGCCACTGGCCGGTGATACTCACTGACCCCGAGGTTCCGTGATGCTTGGCCAAGCCGGTCTCCATGATGAGGTTGCCCTTGTGCAGTGCCACAGTGCTGGATCCGGTCGACGAAAAGCTGATGTCGCCAGAGGTGACCAGGTGGGACGCGTCGTGAGTGGCCATGGCCAAGTTGCCCGACACCACCTGCCAACAGACACGTTCCACACACACACACACACACACACACGCCAGTGAGCAGCACACCTTTTGGGCTGCAGCTGGAGGATGTGGGCAAGGACGCGTGCCTCAAGGTCGGCCTCTGATAACTGAACCTCGGAGCCAGCTTGGCCTCCGATGACGCTCAACGTGTCGCCTGTCTTGATGCGGCTGTTGGTCGAGGTAACAAACGCTCCACCACCTTCGTTCGACTGAACGGTGAGAGAGCCTCCAATGAACACGTTGCTATTCTCAGAGACAAGGTCTCCTGTGATGGCCTCAGTGCCTTCTCACCAAGAGAAGCCACCCAGTCAGAAGAGGTCAGAAGAATGTGGGTATTGCGGCAGCCCCCCCCAGAGCAGGACGTTCAGTCTTCATGCCTACCGTTGTCGGGGTGGGCAGCACCGACGAGCAGATTGCCGACATGGCTCAAGTGACCATCGGAAATGGACAGCCTGGCCGTGCCTGCCGTCGTTCTGGTCACGGAGATGGTGCCGTCGCTCGCAACTTCGCCGCTGTTGGAGATTGCAAAGCTCGCCGTCGCCCTGATGGAACCTGTCACATGGCATCAGCGCAGTCCGGCACAATGCAACACCATCCAACAATCTCACAGCCCGGAAGGCAGCAGGAAGGAGCGCCGAACCGTGGTTGGTGAGACGAGCCGCATTGGNNGCTACAGAGAGGCTGGTCAAGGAGATGGCCGGCTCGTTGGATTCGACGGTGATGACCACGCCGTTTCCCGAGATGGTCACCGTGTCGTCAGCGCCAGGAAGACCTTCCAGGCCCGTGCAGCCGGTCCACGTCCCGGTCGAGTGCCACTTGGCCTTTGTGACGTTGGTGGCGAGGGTGCATTGGCCTTGTGCTGCCCACAGGTGGCATGTGGACGAGAAGCAGCTGAGCAAGCACAGCAAGAGAGCGGTGGAGTGGATGGCCAGCTTGATGGGCCTTGCCATCGTGTGCATTCTGTGTGGTGTGTTGCGGTTTGCAGGGTACTGGGCTTCGGTGTTGTATTGCAGGCTGAGTCGCCGAGAAGACAAACCAATCAGCTTATTGGTGTCGGCAAATAGCTTGCGTTATTGGCCGTCCAGACAGCTGGTTGGTCTGGATACGGCCAAAGCCCATGGGCCAGTTAACCTCGAGGCAATATGAAGGTAGCATCCTGCAGTATGTTTTTTTCTGATTTTTTCATACTTCCGTTTTTCTATTTGCCAATTCACGCGTTGTAAGAAAGTTCTTGTATTCACAGAAAACAAGTCCACAGAATTAATCTTCTAATAGCGAGAAGAAGGGTTGATTAATGGACCAATAAAGGAATCCCACTTGAAATCCTTCCGAAAAAGCACCTTCTCCACAAAGAGTGAGGAATTGCACAAGGGATATTGGAGGATCTAGGAGATCTATTGGATATATCTACTTTTGTCGCTAGCCCAGTTGGCAGAGAAATAACCAACAGGTACCAGGGACTTGGGCCCTATAGTGGTGACAGGAGTTGGTGAGAGTGATGAGTACCTTTACACATGACAGCCTTCTGGTAAGTGAAGTTGCATGCTTTGTTGAACCAACATAGATACGCCACTGCCTGACCAATGTCCCACCTGTGTAGCACACAACATAAAAGAGCATCCTAACTATCTTGTGGTAGCGCAACATGGCAGCTCAGTAGGTGTTTCATTGATCACTTATAGCTCAAGATCAGCAACAAGGGTAGGCGCAGGCTTGCACTCTTTCATCCTGGCAGCTGCAAGTGCGGCCTTAATGAGGCCTGGGTAGAAACTTAAATCACTAAAAAGAGTACAGTTTTTGTTTATGGGAAGCAGAAAAAAGATATTTAAAAGCAAAATGGCTCAACCTTCATTGAAGACAATGGTTAACAATTACAGCAGCAAGCCATACAAGAGTGGTTTGCTGGTCTTTATCCTTGAGCCAGGGTTTTTTGAGAACATCAAAGATTGTAACTACTTGCCCAAGGCTTTCTCAATATGCATAAGCTGAGCTCAATTTTCTATTATGTGTCAATGTTTCTAAAAACTTTCTAGTCTCCTGGTGACGTCAATGCCATGCAATCATTGTCACAATTTTGATGCCAAGTGTTACTTGCAGCTTCCTCACTTTCAATGGATATGATATAAGACATGAATGTTGTGGAAAAGAGACTCTTTGAGAGAAAGCAACCAACATTGTAAAATGGAAAAGATAAGTATACAAAAAAAGAAAAATGATGGTAAAAAATGAAACTATTAGTATTTTGCTATAAAAGTATGATGTTAGGTGTTATGAGAGTGTTTGTGTGAGTGTTTGAAAAAAGTCCTTTATTTCTTTCCTGATCATATCAAAAGAAGTAACCCTTTTAGTTTGGAAAAAGAATACTTATGTTAAGTTTTCAGCAATCTTAATGCTGCCTGTTCAACAGTTAACTTAATGACCATGCTCAAGTTTGAGCCTGAAGTCCACAATGTAGGCTTATAAAGCCGCCTGTTTCCTAGTGACCAAACTTGCCTACAATCACAACATAAGGGTCAAGCGGGATTAGGGAGGTACTAAGAGGGAGACCAGGTCCTAGGCCATCTCCAAGGCTGCCAATATGGCCTGCAACTTGGAGTTGTTTGATGTTTGTCCTCCTAAAGTATGTACAAAGATATTCAGGGGGTTGTTGCATCCAAAATATACTCCATACCCTGCCTTGTCTCTTACCTTTGATCTGGCTGTCTAGATAAGTACTTCTTCTTCTTTGGTCTTTGTCCTTTTAATATGGTGCTTGTATGATGCATTGGTGTTGTGGGTAGGGCACCACAGTCGCTGGCTGGCCTTGCTTTCAAGACAAGGGGTGAGGGGCTAGCAAGGCTTGTTCATCTTTCCATGATGTTAGAGAGATCAGGAAAATGTTAGGAAATTCCTGCCAGGAATTTCCCTAGCAGCAAGCTAATGGATATATGACTGTTGTAATGGCTAGGAATAATGGCTAGCCTCAGGTATAAATACCTTAATGCTTTATTCAATAAATCAAAGTTTACTCACACACAAACTCTCTCATTCTTGGGGTCTCCACTACTCAGATAACCTAACTACAACATTTTGGCAACAATGGCAGGATTATCTTTTACATTACCATATACTAGATGATCCAATGAACCAGGTGATGAGCAATGATAAGAGGAGAGTTCCAACAATACTGGACGATGAGGCTGCGAGGGCTATTGAAGTCAAGTGAACTGCAGTGTAGAAGAAAGACACTGCAATGACCGTGAAAAAAGGCAAGGCCCTCAAATCTAACTTCAAAGATGAAAAAGGAAGCTCAGGAATGGAGGATCTTGAAAAGAAGATGGATGAGGACGCTGGGACATAGGCTCCAAGGAAGGGTGCAAATGTTTCATTGTGTTAGAGTGTGACACAAGGTGTGTAGAGCCTGTAGGCTTGATGTGAGAGAAAGTCCTTTATTCTAGGCAATCCTGCCCTTTTATACCTTCTAGCAAGCTGTTAGGAGACAGTTACAAACCTTGGCGCCTGGACTGTTAGCCTATCAGTCCACCTAACTGTCCTTTGAGAAATCCTTTCTCAAGTCTGAGCCTGGATTCCACAATTTTGGAGATTGCAGAAATCTGGGGGCTTGTCTATGGGGATGCAGGGCGCTGGGAGAAGAGCTCAGAGCCAGCCTGCTCTCATATTCCCCCCAACTTAGCTTGAGGCCACCCTTGCCTCCATTACCCTGGGCACTCCATTCCTCCACCCTGCCGGTCAATTTCATGGCAGCAGCAATGTCCCTTGAAGCCTGATTCTTTCCAACAATCCACTCATCCATGTTGTTCTCCAATTCCATGTGTCTGAAGATCACTGTCTTGTCCCAACCCATGCATGCACTATACTTGTGTAGGAAGTTGTATCCTAGCACTCCAGCAACTATGAGATCCTTGGGAAGCATGTAGAACTTATTCATGAAGTGCTGTCTCTTGATCTTCCTCAAAGCAAGGCTCTACAAGCACGTTACCTGGCAAATAGTCCTCTTTGATGAAGCTATCTGTGGCTCCTGTGTCCACTGCAACCTTGAGCTCTTGAGCTTCCACACATGCATTCAAGAAGATCCCATGGTTCTCAACTTGGTCCAATTCTTCTTCACCTGTGAAGTGCCTTATCCAACATTGGATACAGAGTTCCACAAAGCTTCACCTTAAGTTCTGATCAAAGGCCATTCACAAATTGAAGTGCATATCCACTCACAAAATACTTTGGCTCAACCTCTGAGCTGATTCCCAGCATTCCAGATTTACTCCTTCTCTGTCCATTGCCCTTTGGTCAAAGCCTCCTCCATATCATCCAGGAACTTGATAACATCCTCCTTATTATCATCTCAGAATGGTGGCAAATCCCTCACACTGAGGATTGCCTATCTCAAATCACCACTTGCCAAAGTCAATCCTGACTCTGTCAACCTTGAATGGGGTGCAAATGATGTAACTCCTGCCATCAACACAGTGTGGGCCTTCCACCCAGACTGTGCATCCTGGGACTTAATTCAATCATTCCTGATCAAAGTCCCCTTTCCTTGACTTGGCATGCTCAAGGACTCCACCGTCATCCTTAATCTTGCCCCTCATGGTAGTCTCTACCAGCTTAACTCTGATGTGTGAGAGCTTCTGAGCCTCAAAGTCCTTTTGGAGAACCAAGTGTGACTGGCAAGAGCTGGGAGCAGCAAGACTGTAGTCCATGACATTAAAGTCATGGAATCTACACTGATTAAGGTGAGACTGATGTTAGAGTGCAAGGATCAGGCTGGGGGCGGGCGCCCCCTTCAAGGAATTTAGGAACTCCAAGCGAGAGAGCTAGGCAGCGGGCATCAAGCATTGCGTGCCTAAGGAGTCGAGGTCGGGGGAGATCGTGGTAGTAGCCGATTGGAGGGAATTCCCCTCCGCAGGGGTGCAAGTGGAATGCAGGGAATTCCCAGGAAAATCTGATTGGTGTGGAGTTGATATAACTCCACACTAGCGAGGGATAAATACGAAAAAGTAATACAGAATAAACATTCCAGTTTTGAGCAACAATACACCTTTATTGAGGTCACACACCCAGGTACACGCTCACACTGAGGAGAGTATTGCTGGCGATGCAAGAAGTCATTGATGAGGAAGTGGAGATTATGCTTAGGTCAGGCATGATCAGACCTTCTAGTAGTGATTGGGTATTCCTGGTCTTACTTGCACTGAAGAAGGAACTGGGCAAGTGGTGATTCTGCATCAATTATAGGGAACTGAACAAGTGGATGAAGAGGGATGTCTATCTAATGTCTGACCTGAATGAGTGCCTTGATACACTGGGGAAAGCCAAGTACAGGTCCAAGATGGATTTCTGTAGTGGATTTTGGCAGATCCCAATGACGCTATGTGCAATGAGAATGGCTGTGTTCATCACATGACAAGGACTCTACAAACTGATTGTAATACCATTTGGACTCATGAACGCACCTCCTATATTTCAGAGGGTGATGGATGAGATGATTGGGCCAGCCAAGGGTGACTGGGCCTGGGTCCACATGGATGATCTACTCATCTATAGTGAGACATTTGAGAATCATTTATGACACCTTTGTGAGATGTTTAAGTGCATCTGTGAGAGGAATTTATTTGTCAAAATTGATAAATGTGCCTTTGTGCCCAAGACAATGGAATACTTAGGACACATCATCAGTAGCATAGAAGTGAGCACTGACCCTGAGAAGATTCAAGCGGTGAAGGAAGTCAGGGTCCTGAGAGATAAGACAACCCTATGAAGCTTCCTTGGACTTGTGAGCTACTACCAGTGATTAGTGAAAGACTTTGCAAAGATCACCAGGCCTTTGACTAGCATGACTGGAGAAAAAGAAATGTGGAAGTGGGAATGAGAATAGCAGGAGGCCTTTGATTGTATTAAGGAATCACTGATCACTGCGCCAACACTATGTTATTCCAACTTCAGGAAGCTATACTGACTGTGTTGCAATGCCAGCCTCTATGCGATAGAAGCTTGCCTCAAGCAATCAGATGATGACAAGACGTGGCATGTGATTGCCTATGGGAGTAAGTCCCTCAGCAAGACTGAATTGAATTGGTCTGTGACCAAGTGTGAAGTATATGTGATTGTCTACTTTCTAGAAAAATGGAGACATTTACTCTTAGGTGGCAAATTCAAAGTCAAGTTGGATCATGTGGCACCTCAATGGCTCTTTGATCAAAAGGAGCCTATAGGGAAGATTGCCAGGTGGATCATGAGGATCCAGGAATTTTTCCCAATCAAGATTTCAGATTGTAGTTGATGAAAATCTAGTTTACAGAATGTATTGGCTGACACTGAAATCTTCAAAAGCCAAGGAAAAGAAGCCAAATCAATGCTACAATGGATCATACCAATATTGATGTGCAAGAAATTGATGAAACTTCATCACAATTTCTCAATTGGTGGACATCTAGGTAGAGACAAAGTCTACCAGAAGATGGTACCAAATTACTGGTGCTGTCAATGTGGAAAGACATCAACAACTGGGTCAAATCATGCCCTCAATGTCAGGAGCACTGAGACATGAGCAGACCAACCGCAGAGCCATTGAATCCAATCATCGCCAAGAGTCCATGGGACACCATCAGGATCAATCTGATCAGGCCATTGCCCAAGTTGAGAAAAGGAAACACTTATGCTGTGGTGATACAAGATCTTTTCTCAAAATGGCCAGAAGTCTACACAATCCCAGATTCAACCGCAAAGATCATGGCTGAAGCAATTATCAAACCAATTAGGAAATGGGGACCTCCCAGAAAGATCATCAGCAATCAAGGAAGTGAGTTTATGGCAGCCTTTCACCAAGAGTTGGCCAGGTGACTCAGCATCAAGCGATCTTACTTGACTCCAGGATACCTGCAGATGAACAAACAAGTCAAAAGATTTAACAAGACACTTAAGGGAATGATATCCCACTATGTAAATAGCAAACAGGATAATTAGGACACATTCCTACCCTTATTATTATATGCCTATAGATTGAGCCCTCAAAAGTCAACCAAAAGGAGCTTGTATGAAGTGCTTTTTGGTAACTTAAAAGATTAACAAAATGCTCAAAAGAATGATTTTCCACTTGCAAGCAGGAGAAGTCAACTGAAAAGAGCCTATAGGAAATGCTTTTTGGTCACATGGCATCTCCACTATTAGAAAATTCATTGTAAAACAATGAAGATCAATATAAACAAATGGATTTTCAACCTAAAGAAAACCTAAAAGCTTTAAGAAGGAAGTCTAGGATAAGCTCCAGTTTGCAAAAAAGAATATGCAAAACTGATATCAAGCAAAAAGCAATTTGATCTACATGCCTGGTAATCAAGTGATGATCTGCATACTTAGATTTTAAGGCCAGTGCCACAACAGTGGCTTTATGACACTTATGGCAGTGGCTTTTTGACAAAAAGGGCCACGCATCAGAGTCCCCGCCCTGACAGCCTCCAAGCCCAGTACCCTGCAAACTGCAACACACCACTGGGACAGTGGGAGGCACAAGTGGTTAACCAGCTCGAGGCAACTAACGATGAAGGTAAATGATCACAAAAGAAAGTCTGTAAGAAACTAAACGTAAAAGCGACCCCTGAGTGGAAAAAACGCCAACAACGGATGTTCACTCGGCACAGCAGCATTTACTCACAACCGACGGAAACTGATGGAGACTTTGTAAATCTGCGGATCCATTATGTAAAAACCTATACTACCCAAGATAAGGGGCGGGTAAAGGCTGTCCGAAAAATGCGATTCGAAAAAAGTTGCACAATCAAAAAAGCTCTTACCATTATGGCCAATGAGGGACGCATGGCCAACATGGAAACCAAATGCCTGTACTACCCCAACAGTGGCAAAAAGATCTTCGGAACTTGGCTTAATCCAGAAAAAACTTTTGCCGACTACAATATTCAGGACATGGTACTGAAAAATTTCTTAAATTATTAATTTAAGAACCAGGAATATTGAAATAATTTTAGTTGGTTAGTTAAGAAATTACCATTCCCTTGATTATCTTTTATATTTATTGTTATATTAATACACAATACTCCAACCGGTAGGACGAGGTGGAGGTGAAGAACAAACCTCAGTTGATTATGTTCGGCGTGTGGTCGTCGCTTGTGGACGTGGCGCATTGCCCGTGGCAACTGCCGCCAGCCTTCTCAGAGACCAAGATTGATCCCATCAGCGTCGAGATCGACTTCCGCGAACCTCTTCTGGAGCTCATTCCATTCCTTCCCGATCTCCTCGGCGGTGCCGTCAAGCGAGGCGAAGAGTACATCTTCCAGCACCTGTGGACCGAAGCCGGCCAGTCTCAACGTGAGCTCTTCCCCCCCCCCAAATTCGCCTTAGCTTTGTACCTCACGGCGGATGGCTGAACGGTATTGGGCGTCATCAGGCAGGTGGCTCAATGCCAGTCTCTCGCTGGAGGAACAGGACATCGTCCCTGGCAGCATCCTTGTGCTCACTCCACTCGGGCCCTTCCTCAAGGTGCCTCACACCTCCCCCCCAATGCCCCTCTTTCTCCCCGACCCCTCCCTTCCCTTTTCCCAATGCTTCTGTCGCTCAACCTGCCCCTCTTCCAGCGACCCCTCGCCTCCATCAAGGACCCGGAAAAGAGCGGCTACCTCATGAAGCGGTCCATCAAGGACGGCTTTGTGACCGGCGCCGGTTCGCTCATGAGGCCCCTGTCCGTCAAGGTCCGTGGCTCCGACTCGGAGTCCCTCCCTTCCCCTCT
>CDFF01071340.1:0-15708 GCA_000826265.1 Acanthamoeba culbertsoni
ATTGTTGCCTGCAGCTCTCAGATGATATGATACGTCCACACCAGCAAACTGAAATCAGAGCCCAAGGGAGTCACCCCTAATTCTCAATAGGTAGTTTCATAGTTTGTTTATTGTGCCTCACCTATCTTTGTTTTCAAAAGAACGGCCAGATGGGGTGCGACATGCGCCTCCAGTGCGCGCAACCGTGTGGCATCAGAAATGCTGACGTGGGAAAGGCCGCGAATGGTGCGGAAGCAGGACTGAGCGCCACAAGCACACTGAAACGGTGCTGCCATAGTTTCTTCCGTGGTTAGATAATTAAACGTGAGCTCTTGGCCATCGTAGATATCCTCGTGGGCTGCAAGCTTAAAGTGAACCAAACAACCTCCACCAGTGTTTGGGCTCCGGGTAACTTCGATGGAGTGAAGGACCACATTGGGTTGGCAAGAGTGGTTAAGGAAAGCCCAGGTCCAACCCTCACTATCAATGTGTATGTCCGAGTCCATTTGCAGGCTTCCGCGAGATGGCGTTCCCACTACTATAGTGTCGGCGTGGGCGGTGACGTCAAACACTACCTGCCCTGCAGGAATAACCGGACCGGAGATGTGCGCGGCGTGTGCCTCTGCATAGAGGCCGAAGCCTACGTCCTGCCTCGGGTGACGCTTCTTTTTCACGTATGCATGCTCTAGCGCCAAGCTATCGCCGCGCTTGTGTGGCTCTAAGTGCGCCTGCTCTTGCTTTTGGTTCATGGCGGCAAATAAACAACTAGCTTGCGGGAGGGTTTTGGCTTGTTCCCGCAATTTTCTTGTTGTTTTACGCATTTATTTCTTCTGCTCGTTTGCAAGCCGGGTGAGCACGTCCCCATGACAAGGGTCTGATGGCATCTTCTTGCACCAACAACCCAACACCTTTCCTTTAAGCTCACTTATATCTGCTAATAGCTCTGGACGCTTGAGCAGATATTCTTCATAGAGCCGGACCGCCTCTTTCGCTGAGCCGGCCTTCTTCACAGAGAAAGGATTCGCCCACTTGCTCTGCGGCAAGTTCCACCCACCCATTGTCCATCTCCTACCTATGTACACGTCACAACCCTGTACCACCTGCCTACCCTTCCTTTGCAGGCGCACAACACATGCTTTCCTTTGGCCTCGTACTTTCTCGCTCAACTTTGATACTTTCGCTTTGGGTGTCTGTTCCTGAGGTAGGGCTTGTGCTTTCCTCTTGCTGTTCTTTTCTTCCATACTCATCCGATTCCCCACGTTACTCTCTCGTTTTTGTTTTTTTTTCTTTTCCGTGAAAACTTTTCTCTGGGCTGTCCGGATTTTTTCACGACCTTAACGAAGTCTCTACCCTAGCAGGCCTGAATCTTTGACTGCTCAACGCATTGCTCTAGCCTGCTTTTGTACGAGTTACCGGTATGGACCACAATTCCTTGCCTTAAGGCTGCAACTCGCAGCGTCAGGAAGCAAGACCTGATCAAAAAAAAACACCGTTACAACTTTTAACATAATATTAATCCGCCCTCTTAGCTCAGCTGGTAGAGCGTCAGACTGAAGATCTGGAGGTCGCTGGTTCAAACCCGGCAGAGGGCAGTACATTCTTGTTAATGAGACGGTCTTGAAATTAACACTGAGAACAACAATTAACAGCAAACAAACATAAACAAACCCTTAAATGTTTTTGCTGCTTGACGCTTTCTTGTCAGGATGCTAACAGTATAACATACATTAGGTTACATAAAAACAACATCTGGACCAAGCAAGCTTTAAGGGCATTCTTTTACTTGTGGACACCTGCCATTTTCTTTATTGTGTCTTCTCGAGGGCCTAGCCAAAGAGGTTGTGGTGTTGTGCATCCATGCGAAAGCCAGGTGCTGTGTGTTGTCGCGAAACTATCGTTCGCTCCCAAAAGTTACCTTCTAAAACAGAAGCATTCGCCTAGTTGACAAAAAGGGTGAGTTGAGCTGCTGCACCAATGAACATTCGAGGTTTAGACCTGTGAGGCGGTCAGGTCATCCGGTTCTTCAGCAAGCAGGTTGATGCCGCTCGCGTCGATGGCGTAGGGATATGATCGAACAGGCGCCATAGGGGATTTGGCGATTGTGAGGCAACGCTTCTCCTGCCCTGCCGTCTGCATCAGCGTGCCTGCGGAGACATGTCAAGAAAACGTGCAACAAGAAAGACTGGCACGGTTCGATGCGCACGAAGCTGTACCGTCGTCAAGCATGAAGCTCATGTCTTTAAATTCTAAGACGATACGAGTGTTCACAGCGTGCGCCCACACGTAGCCCAAGGCGGCCGTCACATACAATGACTTCTCTAGACATTCCATGGCAGAATTATTTGTTTTCTTGTGCCATATTTTGTTTTGGAGCGCGAATAAACGAACCACCAAAGAGACGCCTGTCGAAGTCATGGGCGGGCCGCTGTGATGTGGTGGTGACTTGATTGGTGACAAGCACGGGGATATTGAAACTTTCGGCCAATCGCTTGAGGGTGGAGGCTTGCGCGGCAAGCATGGCCTGACGCCTCATCACACCGCTGTCATCAAAATCCTTACGGACGACTGAAGCGATCGAATCTATGATGATGAGCTTCACTCCTTTCTCTATAATGGTCTCCTCAAGGCTTTCTAGCCTGTAGGCAATTTACCCAGTGAAGAGTCTTGTGTCACTCCTATTACCTTTTGTTTGTTTAATAATCAAAATTAAATGTTACCGGGCCGCGAGCTCTGTCGTGCTGTCAACTCGGAAAACAGTGACTTTCTGTGTAAATGGCTGAAGCAAGTGTCGCACGTCGCTTTCCTCGGCATAGCTCGAATAGCGCTTCGTCAGAATCTCCACGAGCCTGTAGATAAGATGCAACGGCAACGTCAAGGCCTCTTCGCGGGTGTGTTTTTGTCCCCTGGGGACTTTACCGTTTTGGACTGAAGGCAGCCTCAGTGTCTATGTACACGACGGACCCGCCAAGGCCGCCTTCGTCCGTCGAAAGGCAGGCCTGGACAGCCATTTGATGGCAAAATTGGGTCTTCCCAACGCCTGCGGGGCCCACTACCTGCAAGCACGGTGATGGGCGTGTGTTACAACGAATTGGACGGGCGTGATTAGTAGAAGCGAAGAGAGCGCACCTCCGTGATGGAGGATGGCTGGAGTCCACCATGTAGAGCAGAGTCCAGACTGACGAGAGTTGTTCGTAGAGCACCGGCAGCTCTACTGACCAGGTCGAGAGCCTTTATGGACGCAAAGTGTGTGAGACGAGCCCTGTAAGGCGAAGTTGGGGGTAGGTACGGGCACGCAAGAGGGGGAAATGGAACGGCTAACGGCATCAATTAAGTCTCTAACAACATACTGCGGTACGTCTAGTAACTGGATCAAATCTAGCTCGCTACGCAACAGTAAGTCCTAAAGGAGGGTTATAAACCTATTGTCGAGAAAGTGCGACAAAAAGTACCTGGGGAGTAAATATTGAGTGCTTCTCAAGGCGAGCGATAAGGTCCTCATTCTCTTGCACAATCCGACGAAGGCGTCTGGTGGCCATTTGTTTTTCGGTCCCGAGATTTCTTCCCCGAAGAAAGTACTCTTATTCGAATTGCGAAAATGAAAAGTGAAGGGTCCAAACGTATAGTCGACGTCGGCAGGATTTGAACCTGCGCGGGGAGACCCCAGTAGATTTCTAGTCTACCGCCTTAACCACTCGGCCACGACGTCTTCTTCATCATTGCAGTAGCTCAAACTAAAAAATTTTGTCTAGCTCTCGCACGCAAATAGCATATCGGCACAACTATTGCGTGTCAAAGAACTTTTGAGACATTGTTGGTGGGAACCACATTTGCATGATTTTACCCTGTGCAATAAATTCACATCACCTGTTCCCACTTTCCTTCGTGTGCTAGAACGTTTGCGATGGCCTCCAAACCAGCAGCATCTTCCTCATTTAAGCCATTGACAGAGGGGCAATCAATGTCAAACACCCCAACAACCTCCTATTTTATTTTTTTTCAACAGTTATTAATTACGATTATTCTTAAGAATCCACAAAATGGAACTGCTTACGTTGGTCTTAGGCGAAATGATTGGCACTACGATTTCTGAGTTGGACGCAGAGTCGCACGCAATGTGGCCTGGAAATTCATGAACGTTCTGCACCTTAGATATAAGTGATAGTGAACTCGTTCAACAAACGCTGTCTACGTTATTTCGTGCCTTCACCAACAAGGTCTGTCTCTTTTCCCAAGCGGTGCCGCATACGCCCTTTCCCTTTGGAATGCGTAGGCAGGCAATCTTGCCTACATGCCAAGGTAAGATAGAGACAACAGCCACGTAGTGTAAAACTCACCTTGGAAGGGACCCAGCACAAGAACCGGTAGAGTCCCCCTCACGAAATAGAACCCTACCTTCAGGGCGATAGGACTTCAGAACATATATGATCCTGGCTCACTACCAATTTAGAAACCAACAAGTACCCAGTTCACAGTGTCGGGGTGGCGTTCATTAAGGCTGTGGTAGACAAGAGATGCGATATTGGCGGTGTTGGCAATGAGGTCGTCCTCACCGTCAACGAGCGCTTTGGCTTCGGCAATAAGTTTGCCGTAGAAACCGCCCTCCAACTGAGCCGGATCTATACCGTGCAGCTTCTCCATCAAACAAAAAGGCAATTTTCCTCTACTATTTCCACCTCCAAAATCGCCGCGTGTTGTCGGTGTTTGTGTGTCATTTTATTTAGTGCTTTGGTGTTGACTTGTTTGTTTTAGCATTAACTAACCACAGACAATGTACAAGTAAGAAGTAAAAATGCAGGCCCTATCACGGAACCACAGCCGGGATTCGCACAGTCCGCAGGATCTTGCTCTCTTCCATCTCCTCCAGCGTCATCAGGCGGCGCGAATGTCGAGCCTCCACGGCTACGAGCTGATACTGACGATGCTTGAGGGTGTTGATAGAGTGTCGGAATATGCGACGCTGCCGACTCGCCAGCGCTGCAGCCACCTTCTGTCCTGTGTGGACGGGATCTGCACCCAGTTGATTCCAGACACGTTAGAAAGACTCTGAAAAAGGCTCAATCAGGGTAGAGCGGGTGTACCGAGGATGAGAAGGTGTAGTGTTCCATTCTTACGCTTTTCTATTCCCACCACGGTGCGAGAGTGGCCTTCATGCTGAAGGAAAATCGGAGGCACAAAAATAGAAGGAGATAGAGAGGAGGAAGCAGATGAAGAAGAGGAGGATGAAGAAGATGAAGTTGAGGTTGCTCGCTTTGCCTCGAGTCTCTTGGCTGTATTAGAGAGGAGTCGAGATTTGCTTGACAAAGTAGAGGAACAAGAGGACGAAGAAGGAGAGTGAGAAAATTGAGATTCAGAAGGTGAAGCGGGTCGCAGAAGAAAGGAGTCGAGAGTCAAGTTGTGGCTGCTGTCAGGGCAGGGCGGCGTGGAGGTCGGGACCACGACCGACTTGTACGCCGAGAAATAATTCCATATCCAATCGAGAAGCTCCGGGTGCGTATCGTCAGGACCGGTGGCACGGAAGAAATCAACCACCGTGCAGTTGATGCCGAAAGACCGCAGCAGGGCCGCACATTCCATTGACCCTGAATGATCGATCAACTGTGTAAGCATGCAGTCGACTGTATTCCGTGGGGATACACCAACGATGTCCTCACCTATCCACTTCTTGCCCCCCGATAAGGAGAATCCCAACTGTTTGGCTCCCTCCTCGTCAAAGCCGCGAGCCCAGGCTTGTTCGATAAACGCCTGAAGGACGGGTATGCTTGGAATGTAACCTTTGCCCTCGAACAGTACCGCCTTAAAGGTTTCATTGCTCATCAGCCCCGAGCACATCATCTGGATGTTACGGTAGCCGCATCCCCTAATATAATATAATAAAATATATGAAAACATAACACAGGCGTTGGCATCCGAAAAATGAGTGGGAGGGTTCAGCCCCATCTCGACATTTCTGATTGGCTATTGCTCGTGCGATCGCAGCGCGTACCACCCATCGTCCCCTCTCCCGTAGCCATAGTGAGCTGCCGCGGAACATATCATCACCTTATCGATTCCGTACATGCCTCGCCCTTGGTAACAGGCCTTCAAGGACGGTATGATGTCTTTTTTTTTTTGCGATCAGCGGGTCAGCCCAAAGGTTCCGTTCGTCAGGAGGAAATATAAATATTCAAGAATACCGGGCGTCAGCGTTTCCGTATCAGGCCCTTGCATAAGCTGCAGCAACTTGTCCTTCTTTCTGAAGGCTTCTACCAGGGACAAGCGATGAGCACCACAATCCCTGAAACCGGCCAAAGAATGTCAGGAATTGGGAATGAGCGGCCAAAACGACAACAACAACAATCGGGGAAGGGGGGAAGAAGAATACTACACCTTTCCAAACTTCGTATGTACTGCTTGACGTATGCTCCCCTCTGCACCGCGGATTGCGACCCGCGCAATGCCAGCCTCCTGTGTTCGGCTTCCTCTGTCCCGTACCGCTGTAAGAGATCAAAGTCGTTTGCTTCCCGCTTGTCCAGCCGTTCCTTCTCGCCTTGGCGCTATAGCGACAAGAGAAGAGAATGAGGCCACGCTTTTTTCCCACCTTGCAGCAGTTATTTAGAGCTAGAGAGGTCGCCAGGCTTTGGGGGGGGGAGGCTCCAAGGGGCTTGGTGATACATACGAGAGCGCGTTCGATTTCGTGCAACTGAAAGTGCTCCTCCCACTCATCGGGTCGAATGATGCAGGTGCAGTCTGGCAGAGGGCATCTTATGGGCTTGGGTGGGGAACTCCACCCCATCAAGCCAGGTGAAACATTTCCACGCCCCAGAGCACGACGGTCATTTTTCGTGGTTGATTTCTCGGAAGTTTTTAGCTTCTTGGGTGGGGGAGAGGAATCGACGAAGTGTTCAAGGACATGCGACTGAAGCACTTCCCTTGGAAAATATGCAAAACATACTGGACATTGAGGAATCGGAGAGGTTGTGTTAGATGAGGGGGGGCTTTGGGCGATGTCGAACGGTGATTCGCGCGACGGCAGGAGGCTGGAGTGGTCAGGAGAAGTGTCGGGAGTACGCATTTCCCCCACAGGCGGACTAGGCCGCGGCCTTTTCATTCCAATTCACAACAATGCTGCTCTGTCGTCCTTGCTCCACTTCCCCAGCCCAGCCAACTGGTTGCGTTACCGTTCCTATGCGTGAAATATATTCTTCCCGCCAGGTTTCCACGCCACTTTAGTGAAAATCCTGGGAGGAAAGGCATTTTTATAATTTTCAATAGGAAGTGTGCTGATACTGGGTTATGTTGAATAATTTAAGGAATGCAGGTTGTGCTGCCTTCCGTGCTTTTTATTTCTCACCCAACTCCAGCTCACTGCGCGGCCGATCCGAACTTATTTCAATGCCAACCGCGGCGTTTAATAACTGAATAGTCTAATAAGATGACAGCTTGCACCAATTGGGACTATGTAGTACCTGCAGTGCAGGGTGCCAGTCATTGTGATAGGTTGCGGGTTGTGTAGAATCGTGCCCCGTCACTTTAATCAAATCTTAAAGACTACCAATCCGAAAGAATTGGTGAGACCTTCGGCATGGCTACTGAACAAATGGAACCAGTACGCACAACCAGTTTTTCCCCCAGTGCTCTCTCCATTAGTTGAAGATTACAAAGACCTTTGGTATTATTATACACATTTTTTAATATAGTTATATATTATATATATAATATGTTATATAAATAAATAAAAATATGTAAGATGTATTGTTAAAATTCGCAGCAATATCCAAGTCGAAAGTCCAAAAAAAAAAAACAGTTACACCCAAAGCCAGACAGAAGTTGTGTCTTTGCTTGAGCCAAAAACTGTTGGCTGATTACTACAGCCAAACCCTTCGGAAAGCGCAGGCAGGAGATAGGAAGGAGACGGGAAGAACTACAAGGCGCCAGTCGTGAAGGCTGACGCGCACACGCGACATAGTATGCCACCATTCTTGTTGGCTCATGCGCTTACAGCTCGTCACGATCATCGTCATTGGTGGAAACAGCCTTACCCTTCAGGTTACTGCGGAAGCAGAGACGGGCCAGAGTGAGTTACGGAGACACAAAGAGACGCAGCGAGAGAGCGAGGAGAGAACGTACGTGGCGTTCTCGTTGAGGAAGTCAACGAAGCCCTCGACGGTCCTCGGGCCCTCGTAGACGATGGGCTGGTCCTTGGCGCCGGCGGGGAAGAGGTAGATGGTGGGGAAGCCGCGGATGCTCACGTGCTCGTTGTCATTGGTGGTGGAATCGAGCTGGGCGATGACGATCTTGTCGTTGTCCGCGAAGCGCTTGCCCAGCTCCTCATAGATGGGCGCGAGCTGCTTGCAGTGACCGCACCCTTTATCCAGGAAAAGAAACGAGAAGGGGTCAGAAAACACTGCAAGAAGAAACGAGCAACCAAAGAAAAGAAAAAGAAAAAGGCCCAGGAGAAAGGGAGGCATACAGGGGGCGTAGAACTCGACGAGGACGTCCTTGTCGTTGTTGATGACCAGCTCCTCAAAGGTGTTGCCCACGAGGACGGTGACGGGGCCGTCGTTGGTCTCGGGGGCCTCCTCCGACTTGAAGTGGGGGCGAATGGTGCCATCGAGGACACCCTCGACGAATTTCTTGATAGACTCCTCGGTGAGCGGCGTGTTCTCGTCGTGAAGGAACACCTTCTCGCGCTTGGGCGCCATGATCACTATTGAACGACAGCATGAGATTGGAGGGAGGGGGGGGGGTCGTTAGACTCTTGCACGCTCTCTGTCGGTCTGTGTGTGTGTGTGAGGGTATTGCGTACGGGCAGCGGGGAACTTTTCGCCGCTCATGCCGAACTGAGAGACGCGAGGGAAGAACTCCTTGCTGTAGCGAGGAATGAGTCAAGGTGAGTACAGGAACAGGACATGTTGGGTGCAACGCCCCGTATGGGGGATTTTATCAGATTTAAAAAGCTCGATTTTGTTATTCCACATCGGGTTTTTCGGTGCAGTTTAATTGAGATTATCATCACTCTATCACGAAGGGGGAGGGGAGAAGAAAGAAAAAAAAGTCTACGCACCCGAGGAAGACGAAGCCGGCCTTGTCGATGAACTCCTGAGCGAGCTTGGTGGCCCAGGTGTTGATAGGGCCCCAGGTCTCCTCGTCGCTGGTGTCGGCCACGATGATGGTGACGTACTCGATTCCGCGGGCCATCAGACGGCCCCACGAGCTCTGGGCGTGCTCCTAAATTTTGGAATTTTAAATATGCGTCGACTTGAGCTTTTACAGGTCGATGACGGACGGGGGAAGGGGAAAGAGAGGCAGCGGGTCGGCGTACGAAGTAGGGGAAGGCGTGGGCGCCGATGAACTGGAAGAGAGCCTCCTTCGTGATCTCTCCATCGAACTGGAGGGCGTCGCCGAAGGACCTGTAGAGCTTCACGGTGTTGACCTTAGCGCCAGCCCTGAGGTGGGGGGAAGGGGGGGGGCGAAAGAAGTAAGTGAGACTTTCGATTCTTTCCGACGAGCGCCCCCAAAAGAGAGGACAGCGAAGTACTCTTTGATGAGGTCCTCGGAGAGGACATCGACGAAGGTGAGCGGCTCGGCGATAGGATCAACAGCAGCTTCAGCGAAGGCCTTGTGGGCTACAGCATGTGAGAGGTGTTAAAGCCTTGTGGTACCGGTGGGACGTTGAGGGGGCTAAGGCACCATCAGAGTCCTTCTCGAAGAAGCCAACAACAACGTTGCTCTTCTCGATGTGAGCGTCAAGCTGCTCCTTGGTGGTGACAGTGTGGGTAGCGGGTCCGCTCTTCTTGGTGACCCAAGAAACGATGCCTTGAAGAGTGGAATCGAGAATGAGCCAAATTGATCGAATCATCAAGAGTGTCCGAAAAGCGAAGCGGTACCGTCGGCCTCCCTGGGGCCATTGTAATCTACGATCTGGCCATTCCTGAACCACTTGAGGGTGGGGAAGCCTTGAATCTCGAAACGCTCAGCGAGCCCCTTATGTATAGTGCAGTCGACCTTGGCAAGCTGAATAGAGCTACCGTCGGCCTTAAGCTGATCGGCAGCCTTCTCGTACCTGAAAGAGACACATTAGTCTGTGAGACACGATCTGAGACCACCAAAAATAAAGATCAACTTGATTCGGAGTTAACGCACTCGGGGGCGAGTTTCTTGCAGTGGCCACACCAGGGGGCGTAAAACTCAACCAGAGCGAATTCGTTGTCAGTGATGAAATGGTCAAAGTTGTCCTCAGTGAGATCAACCACGTTGGAGGCCTGGAGCGAAGCCAGCAGGCCCAGGAAGCACAAAGACACAAACAAGAACTTGGCGTTCATTCTACTATTGGAGAGGGTGTGAGTGTGGTTCAAAAATTGTTAACTAGCATAAGTCACTGAGGGGTTGGCACATACCTGTGTGGGACGAAGAAACAAAAAAGACACGCCGTTCCGTCTTTTTAACCTCTGTGGTGCGTGACGTAGCTCGTGACACGGCAARCCCCAATTTCGAGMCRGAGGAAATTCTTCAAGAAATGGAGAAGGAAACTTCAACAGGATTGGTGGTCGATCAATGTGTGTGACAAGTACCAAACAACAACATGAACAAAAGGAAGGAAACCCAAGAACAAAAGCCCAAGTCGAGAGCTTGTCTACCCTGCCGCTTGAGCCACCTGGCTTGCGACTCGTACGTTGCCCTTAGATGAAAGCCGTTTCCTTTACCCTGCAACTGAACCGCCTCCCTCCCCCATTCAAGAAACCGCCCATGCCAAAGATGCGTGAATGGTAAGAGGGAAGCTCAGTGTATAGATCCCGAGATGCGGCCGTGTGGACGGCCTCGGAAGAACCGGCCTCTGGAGGATGTCCGCCATGCACCACAGTCGCACACAGCACCGAACCAAGGCGCGACGCCTCTCGCAGGACACGCTATGGCGCATTTCACGGCACCTGTTCCGTATGCACATGCCCTGCCCTTTCCCTTTCCGCCTCCAACCCCAACAAATGGTACCTCTCTTGTTATTATGGAGTCTCTCCGTATTTCTTAGAAAACGCGTGTGCAGCCTTCCGCAATGATGTGCCGCCTCTCGAGCGGTTCACACCACTGGCGACGCCGGTGTACGAGCCGCGGCAGCCTCCTTTAGGCCACTATCACACAAATGGTCACACATCAGGACGAGGGCCGTCTCCTTCCACAACATCTGCCTCCGAACCGAGCGCCAAAAGCAGGGACTCGCACGTCGACAAGCTTCTAAGCGTGCTCGTAAATCAGGTGCGAGATCTGAAAGGCGCGCTTAAGGAGGCGCAGAAGGAGATCAAGAGTATCAACAAGCGGCAGCACATCTTCGAGGAGCGGCACAGAGTGCTTACGGAGCGCGCGAAAGGGCTGTCGTGCAACCTCCAGCACACGTCACGGTCGCCCTATGAATCGCCCTCTTCGAATTACGGCTCGCCAACGCATGCTGCCGGTTCGAATGCGACTGCTCACTGTCCCAGTGCGCAGCCCTCGCAGGGCTCCATTCCCCGCGCGCCTCCGCGAACGCGAGCAGAAGTGCTCGAGCGATATCCGTTGCTTGCAGACTACAGCGACCTCCTTTCCACCGACGTGCCCTTTGTCATAGACGACATTACGTAAATGCCGCGGCTCTCTCCCTGTCACAGGTCGGGAGACGGGATGACTGAATCTCCATTATTCGCGTGCTATATTCAGGAAACCGATATCGATCGTGATGTTCGTGAACCCTCTCGACATGTTCAATAGGTGGATGCCGCCGATATTCGTTAACGTGAACCAGGCCATGTGCAACTTACTGCGTACTCCGTTAGTAGGGCGCTTCTTGTCCCGACAGCCTTCAGGTCAATGGTCCATCGGCTAACATTCCTTCCCGAACATAGAGTGAAATACTCGCATGCCCGGTCACCAAGTTTTCGATACCGTCGAGTGACCCGCGCGAACATATCTTGAAAAACCTGGCCGATGCCACACCTAATAGTATTTCACCCATCGTCAACTTTTCGCCTTTTGGCATCAGGCGCGATGGACGTATCATTCAAATGATAGGACGACACCAACTGTTCTTCAATGAATATGCGCACGTACGCTCTCTTCCCCCCCCCCTCTCCACTCTTATATTGTACGTTGACGTGTCACTCGTATGATAGCCTAGGTGGGCCGTGCTCGTCGTGGATTCGGTCTTGGAAGACAGTGTAATGCTCGAAGGGCGCCAGGTTGCTATCCAGACAGTGGTTCGCGATTACGTTGCCATGCGCCGTTCGCGAATGTTGTCGGCCGCAAGCAAACCACTCGACAGCATCAATCCTTTTTCTTTTACTTTCCCTCACGACATGGGCTCAATCCCATCATCAATATTCATGCCGATAGCCCACTTTATGCAACGCAACACGGTCGGTCAACATCCCCCCTCTATGTACTTGGTATCGAGGAAGAGGAAGCGCTCGTCCGATGGTGGTGAGAAGGATGAAAGCGAAGACTCGTCGTCATCGCTTTTGCCGCCTGGTACTCCCGGTTGCTCGTCTCTGGCTCCCTTCTCCCCGAGTGTCCTATTCGCACCGGGCGGCGACCAGGAAGAGCAGCAGGGAGCCGCAGGTGGCCTCACCCGTGGGCATGACGGAATGATGGAATTGCGGGAGTTAGTTGCCGGTCTTCTGTCTTCTCCGATGCCTTCTCCTCCCGTATCCGAGAACAGCGGGCTCGACTCGACCTTCCACAACTTCGGAGCGAGTGTGATTGCACCTCTCTCGCCACCTGCATCGCCATCCCTCTCGATGCAATCACCACGCTACAGTCATGATTTTGGCTGAGTGGTGTTTGCCATCCTTGGCACCCACAACGTTGTAATTATTTTCCGCATCAATTTTACTCTTCAAGAAGAGGGGCTGTTTCTCTGCCGCTGAGGCCATTCGCGCACGCATTTTTTTTTTTTTTACATTTTATGGCCTTGACCAGAGTTTCTACCAAAATTATTTTCTCATAAGTATGGTCTATCAATCAACAAGTTCGGCCTATTATAGATGTCCATGTGGGTTGAATATAGTATAGTTATAGCACTCCTAATGTGTAATTGGTTCGAGCTGGGCAGGAAAAGATAAAAAACGTTTTCTTATGTCGACATTTACGCTGGTCGCTTATTGATGCTGCAGTTGCGGAGGGAGCCCATAGGATCCGCGCAACTTAACATTAATCTGAATACGTTGCACAGCCTCCCAACTGCGGGCGCGTGAACCACGATGATGGGAAGGAGCCTAAGATGGGGCCGATCCCCCCTTCGAGACAGTCAACCTGTTCCCGTGGTGGCGATTTGTCTCATCTTCATCAGTTTCACTTCGCATCTTCTACCTGGGGAAGCTTCGATTTCAACAGAGAGTGCACCAGTGACAGGGGAGAACACCAATTTTATAGCGACGGAGGGAGATGCTGGCCATGGTGAAGGTGGGGGTCCAGCAACGTGGCACGTCACTAGCCCAAAACGTACTTCTCATCTTCCACCCTCACGCACAGTTCGCTTTTCCCTTCCTCTGTCGGTGGACCGAATCTTTCATTTCCCCCCATTTTTGTTCATATATTTATATATTTAATTCGGGGAAAACAATAGAGAACCCACTCGTAAAATACTACACCGCTACTGTGTATTGGCACGGTGGCAGTAATGGTCACATCAGCTGCGACGGCTGTCTTACAAACAACCCCAACGTCACCTTCCTGGCGCCTGATTTCGCTTGCAACATGGACAGGCAGGCACCCTACGCCTACAGTGGTAGGTTACGCTGCCCTCAATTTATGAATTAATATGGAGAGTCTGCAGCCACAATTATATTCGCCTCCATTTTTATTTTTTATTCTACTCATAATAATAATAATAATAATAATAATAATAATAATAATAATAATAATAATAATAATAATAATAATAATAATAATAATATTTTTCATTTAATTTCATTTATAAATTGTACAATTTATATAATCTCTGTTCATCTTCCGTTCGGTGTCAGGCGATTGGAACAATGGAACGAAGGAGTTCTTTCTCGGAGTCGACCCAGCGCGCGTCGTTACGCAGGTCAACCTCACCATGCACGGGCGATTCCGCTGCCCCGTATCGCACAGCGACGCCCCTCCCACCATCCTCAACATCCTTGTTGAGGTGCGCGCACCACAACAACTCGCGATGAATCAGTCCCTTCCCCGGTCAAGTAATCGTGGTTCCATTCTAACACCCGTCCAAATGCAGTCCGCAGCGATTACCCAGGAGCCGATCGACTATGCGGCCTGTCTGGACTGCCCCTATTGCAACTACTGCGACTCGTGCATGACCAACCTGTCCGTGGTGGGCACCGAGTTCGAGGTCTGGCCCACCCTATGGAACTACTCTAGCAACGTAACGCGCCCACCTTTATATCGGCCATTTTCGTTTTTCTTTCCCTCCTTTTTTCTATAATCAATAATATTAAATTGACCTCGTGTGCGAAACGCAACAGAACACCATCAACGTGCGCGTGTTGTCGGGTCGCGTGTGTCTCTATGCCGTCGATATCTTCGTGGAGACCGTACCTGCTCACCTCCCCATCACGTCCACCATCACCTTAACAGGTGCATCCCGCTTCTTCTTCTTCTTCTTCTTCATCTTGGCCGACCTGCCCGATAGCGCTCGTGCACACAAAAATTGAACGCACGTTACATTCAGGGAATTCCACCACGACCGGAAGCGGCGGCAGTCCAGACCACGCATTCGAGATGCCTATCTGGGGTTACGGTTCGTCCCAGCTCGTCCACGAAGGCCAATGGAAGTGACCCACCCCACCAAGTCGCTCTCCTGACCGAAATCATAATGCACAAATCACAGCGCTCATCGCGGCGAGCGGCTTCCTATGCTGTTCGTCCATCACGATATTGATGGCCTATATCATCACGAAGCGAGTCCGTCGGCACATGCGGCAGTACGGAAGCATTCAAGGTCTCGATCAGCCATTTCCCACCCATTTCTCATTACTTTCGCCTGCTTACCGAGTAGGACATGTCTTTCTTCTTATATATGTATATATACAGACTATGACATGGAAAAACGAGGCGGATGTTGTGACTGCCTAGGTCCAATGCTGGACACCGAGACCGAAAGCGACTACGCTGATGACTACGGCTATAGGCGACCCGAAAGTACACTTTCGCGCCATTTATTTTTCCGAGCCTTTTCTCATTCTTTTCTCTTTGGACTCGAGTAGCCATCTACACGAGCATTGACGTCAACGAGGTGGGCGAAGATACCAGACGACTGCTCGGCATTCCTGTCGGCGAGCAGTTGGGCAGCAACGAGCGTAAGGCCCTTCTCAAGATATCACATCAGCGTGGCAAGGTCCGTGCGCCGCAGGCAAGAAAGGACACGTCTGGCCAACGAGGCCCGCGCGGGCATCGCCGCCGCAAGTCCCAGGACGGTCTCGTCAAGCAGATGGACTACAGCGAGATCGTGCTCGGGGATCGAATCGGCAAGGGCAGCTATGGCGAGGTTCGCCCTCATCTTTTTAGTCGTCTTTTTCTTTTTCTCTCCCTTTCTTTTTCTTATGAAAAGCTCTCTGCTACGAAATACTAAACAACTGTTTTGGCCAATCGATGGAAAACAGGTGTTTCGAGGCACGTGGCGAGGCACGGAAGTCGCGGTCAAAAAGCTACCCTACTATTTCGAGCAGCTCGAAGACAGAGAACAACAGAAGACGTTCCTCGAAGGCTTCATACAGGAAACACAGCTCATGAAGTACGTCT
>CDFF01071344.1:3710-15025 GCA_000826265.1 Acanthamoeba culbertsoni
GACTGAGGCACCCACCTGCGAGTCGACCTTCTTGAGGGAGAACGGGAGGAAGCTGTGCTTCTTGGCCCTTTGTCGATCGCTGATGAGCTTGTCGAGTCTCTTGTCCTCCCGGAGGCGCTTCTTCTCCTGCTTCTTTCGTTCGCGCTCCAGCTTCTCCTTCTGCTTCATCAGCAGCCTGCGCTCGGACTTGGACAGCTGCGGGCTGGTTGACCGAAGGAACTCCAGGAAGTCCATCTCCTCCAGCATGCCGAGCCGGTCGTCGTTCTCGTCGCTGCTCACCAGGCTGTTGCGACGCGACGGCATGGCCGTGTCCAGCTGGGCGGTGCCCCAGTCCCCCGACGGTGGGACCACGGTCGTGTCTGCGCGCCCCCGCGACAGCTTCCGCAGAATGGACCTCGTGGAGGACGTGATCGCATATCCCTGCACCATGCCATCACCATCACCATCACCATCACCATCACCAGTACCACACATCAGCCAGTCAGATACGTAAGAGAGCATCTCTTTCCTTGATCACGCAACAACAACAACAACAAAGCAACGCAACACGACACGACACGACGCGACATGACGCAGATCGGAAGGCTGGTAAAATGGGAGGCCTCCCCCCCTCCCCTCACACCTTGGGCGAGGCCGCGGTGGCTTTGGGCTTGGGGATGATTTTCCGCTTGTCGTCCAGAGAGGTGTCGCTAGCCGCCCGTGTCGCCAACGCCCCTCCCACTTACATTTCGCAGCCAATCAGCGAGGCATTCCGATTTGAGGAGAAGGATGGAGGAGGGGAGGGGGGAGGGTGACTGGGAGGGACGGGTGGACTGTGCACCTTTGGGGCTTGCCAAAATGTCGGGTGAATCACTCAACAGCTGGATTTCAGCGGAGGTGTAGGCTCGGAATCGCGTTGCTGAAGGGATGAAGTGATCGAGGCCATGAGCCCACACGAGGTCGTCTCAAGAGAGGAGGTTGCCCTCGCCGGCGGTGCGTACCGGTGTTGCTGGGCCTCAACGGGAGGGCACTGAAGTCGGCAGACGCGGTGAGCGCCAAAGGCTCATCCCGGATGGGGAGGACCGGCGCTGGCTGGGAGACAAGCTTGGCCGGTCTCTCCGTCTGTTGGTTTTGTTATGTTGTATTTAGTGGTCGAGAGAGAGAGCGCAGAGAGAGCAACCAGATCACGGAGACGCGGCAAAACAAGGAAAGAAGGAAAGGAAAAGCGGGGAAGGCGAGTAAGCAAAACACGTGCCTTGGACAAGCCGCGCGTATTCTGCTTCGCAGTCCGCGCGTCCTGCAGGTCGGCCTTGGCGGGGCGCCCCGCCTTGGGTTCCTCGGAGGGTCCGGTGCTCGTCGTGCCTGACGCGGGCGCCCCCTTGTCTCCGAGGCTGATACCGTTATCGCGGCCATCGCCATGCGTGCCTTCGCCGTGATGGCCGGCGCTGCCGGTGCGTTTGGCGGCCCCTCGCTCCTTCTTCTTCTTCGTCCGTCGGTCGGCATTGCGCCGCCGCTTGTGTCGCTTGCGGCTCTGTTTGGACTTGGCTAGGTCCACGATCAGCTGCGATCGCGGAGAGGCGAGGCCCGCCGAGAGCCGCTCGTACTCCTCCTCGTCCCCGTCTCTGTTTATCACCGACGAAACCGTCTCCACCAGCGACTGCGAGGACATGTCCGGCAGCGTGACCGACCGCTTCCTGTACCTCGGCTCGGCCGCGTAGTACGCCAACATGGAACCCTGTGGGTTGGTTGGTTGGTTGGTTGGTTGCGAGTGATATTCCAGGAGGGCATAACATGTATTCTCGAATTCGGTTGGTGGGAGGAGGAGGAGGAGGAGGAGGAGGAGAGGGAGGGAGAGGTTGCCTTTCGCTTTTTCTTGCGGCGTATTTTTCGCATGTATCGTTCGGTCTCGCTTTCGCTGCCGCGGCTGGTGGACTCTTCCTCGTGGTTGTCGTCGTCGTCGTCGTCGTCTCCGTCGTCGTTGTCATCGTCATAACTGTCGGTGTCGGTGTCGAAGACGATGCGCTGGAGCGATTTGATGGCCTCCAAGGTGAGCTTGGCGTCCTCCAGCCCGATGGGCGGGCCGGGCGACCGGTCGGCTGCCTGGCGTTTGGTGCGGCGCCGCTCCCGCGTGGACTGGTGCGCAGCTGCGTAGTCCGTATGGCGGTGGTTCTTGCCGTGGTCGTTGGATGCGGAGGAAGAGGTCGTGGTCGACGTGGACGTGGACGTGGAGGCTAGGGGCATTGAGGAAGCGGTCTGTCGATTGCGCAGCACGAGGAAGGACTTGCCGCTGGTGCCCTGGGGCGGTTGTAAAAGAAGGCACGCCTTGGCGGTTTCGATCTTCTGCATTTTCTCGAACTTCAGTTCGGCGAATGAGCGCATGTCGTCCTCCCGAGCAACGAAGAACGACGAATCCGAAGACACTCGGCGCATAACCGCCGCCGCTGGCCGGGGAGGCGTTTCCGCCTGTTGGCTGGCGGCGGCGTCCGACAGCTTTCGGTGAGCGTGCATGGCGCTCTTGGCGATTGGCCGGGAATGCCGGACGCGCCCGCGTAGCGTAGGGGGAGACTTCCTCCTCCTCCTGCTGCTGCTGCTGCTGCTGGAGGCCGCCAGGGGCGAGTGCGGCGACAGGTGCTGCTCTCTGTGCAAGTGGCGGCTGGCCTGTTTGGTGTGTGTGTCGCGCCACACGCGCACGCAAGCACACACACACACACACACGTGCGCGCGAGGTGAGCACTCTAAGGCGGTTGGTCCGACGCGACTGGTATTATAGGCGTCTCGTTACCTGCGCTATGATGCTGTCCGAGTAAATTTTGGGCAGGGTGGACGATGAGGTGCTCTCTTTGGCTGGCTCGTCCCCTTGCGGGAGGGCCTCCAGGCGGAGGGGAGGGAGCGTGAACGACAGCACGGGGATTTGCTTCTGTTCCCCGCCAATAAGCTGCTGTTGCTGGTGGTGGTGGTTGTTGTTGTTGTTGTTGTTGTTGTTGTTGTTGTTGTTGTTGTTGTTGTTGTTGTTGTTGTTGTTGTTGTTGTTGTTGGGGTGGTGATGATGATGGTGATGGTTGAGGAGATGGGGCGGTGGCTGAGGGGGGTGCTGCTGCGGCTGGTGAGGCTTCTCTTTGCTGGGGGGCTCTGCCCCTTTGCGCATGTTCTCCTTGCCCTGCCGCTTCTGCTTGGAATTGCGGCGAAGGAGTCCCTTCCCGCTTCCTGGGTAAAGCTGCTGCTGCTGCTGCTCTTCCATCTGCCCCTTGCGCACGATGCTCATCAAAACGGCGTTGTCGTCGTTGGCCATCGCGGCGAACGCAGCGCGCGTTTGCTCGAGCTTAATTTCCTGTTCGTCCCTTTCTGACTGCCGCCGCCATGCTATCGTCTCCATCTCCGATGACGTTTTGGTGGATGAAGATCTGCGCCTTTTACTAAGAGAGGATTACATTGCACGTCAACTCGTGTGGCTCATGCCATGCCATGGTATGGCTTTTTTTGTTTTATTTCTAGATGTTTTTCTTTTTCTTTTTCTTTTTCTTTATTTTTTGTAAGGTATGGCTTACCGGTCGGCCTCTGGTGGTTGAACCAATGATGATGGCCGGTTCTGTTGCTTCAGTGGTTGCCAATCGCTGAAGCATCCGGGCCGATCACCAACGTCACTCATGCGCCTCGGCCTGCTTCCTGCTGCATTCTGGCGAGCCCAGTCTACGGCAAGGTCCGCCCTTGCCGAGACCGGACCGGAGTCCACCGGCACCCGTATCTCCACTGCGCGCACGCAGCCCCCCACCCCGCATAAACAAACGGTGAGTGTTCGTGTTCGATGGAATAACACGGGGGGAACCAAAGAAGAGGAGCGGAGAGAGGGCAGAGGCAGGGTAAGGGACCTCGTCGCTCCGTGTATTCCCTCGCCGTCACCACCTTTTTGTGTGTGTGTGTGTGAAAAATAGATAGAAACCCCACCCTTATTAGTACTGCACATGTGCCCGAATCACTTGCAAGTGGACGCACCAGTTGCAGTTGCGACTGCTGCTGCTGCTGCTCGTTGATCAGCGCCTCCTTGATGGGCACCGGGGGCACGCTCCCCGCCGGCGGTTTGCGCTCGGGGGAGTTCGCGCGCGCGGGTGATGAAGAAGAGGGTGCCCATGATGGGCGCTTGGGGCTCGGCTGCGGGGAGCCCTCCGCAGGCGCGCGCGACTGCGCGGCGATGGCGGGGACAGAGCAGGAGGCCAGCTCCTCGTGCGTCGCCCTGGCCTGGTCGGAGGAGGGGAAGTACTTCTCCTCCTCCTCGTCGGAGCTCGCGGGCGGGGGCGGTAAGCTGTGGGGCGGCGGCAGAGACGGGCTAGGCGCCGACGCGAAAAGCGGGCTGGACGGGATGGCCATGTCGAGGGCGGGCGTGCGGCTGGAGACCGGAGCGACGATGAACGAGGATGGCGGCGTCTCGGCGGCGAGGAGCGAGAGGTCGGGGAGGGGCAGCAGGCCCTGCTCTTCCATCGGCGGCGCACGGCCGTTCACGGCGGCGGCGTCGATGCGCGGCTGTGCCTTACGCGCGATCAGCTGGGATTGGTCGTGGGCCGACTTGGTGCGACGCGGCTGGTGCGACTTCTTCTTTTTCTTGCGTTCGGTGATGCTGCCGGCGGCTGGCATGTCTGCCGTCGCCGACGAGAGCTGGTGGAATGACTCGCTCCTCGCCTCCAACCCCGTCTTCTTCTTTTTCTTCTTTTTCCTCTTTTCGACGGTGCTGTCCTCGCTCGTGTCAACGGCTGCCAGCCGCGGGTCGCCCTCTCTCCGCTCCTTTTCCTGTTTCTTGGTGCTCTTCTGCTTCTTCTTCTTCTTCTTTTTCTTCTTCTCCTCCTTCTCCTTCTCCTTCCTCTGCTCCTTGTCTTCGGGCGCCGATGGGACGGAGGCTGTGAGCACATCTTCTTCTTCTTCCTCTTCCTCCTCCTCCGTGCTCCTGCGCCGCGCCCTGTGTTGCTGCTTGGCGGCGCCGTTCTCCTGCTCGCTCTTGGGCGACCTCTCCGAGAGGAGCAGCGCGTCCCCCGCCCGGTCCCCTGCGTGGGCGCGCAGGGCGGGGTCGTATGTGTTGCTGCGCTCCGCCTTGCAAGAAGAAGCAGGGGGGCCAGGTGTGGCCAAGTCGTCCACCTGGGTCTTCCTCCTTTTCTCCACCTTTTCCTCTTTGGCCTGGTGTTTCGTCTTCTTGTCGCGCTTTTCCTTGCGCTTCTTGTTGCTGGCTTTCTCCTCTGCCTCCTTGTCCCTGTCCGCATCAGCGCTTCCGTTGTTGTTGTTGTTGTTGTTGTTGTTGTTGTTGTTGTTGTTGTTGTTGTTGTTGTTGTTGTTGTTGTTGTTGTTGTTATTATCCGTGCTGGTCTGGTCTCGATCGTCGGTGCCCGCTCTTTTCTTTCGTTTTTTCTCTTTTTCTTTCTTTTTGTCTTCCTTTTCTCTCTTCTTCCCCTCCGAATCCTTGGCTCTCGACTTCTTCTTTTTCTTGCTGCTGGGGGTCTGACTCTGCAACAGCTGGTGGGCACAGGGTTCGGAGCGGGTGCGAGCGCGAGCCGACTGAAGAGAGTGTGTCAACCACACGATAGAACAGAGAGAGCAGAGAACAGCGAGAGACTTATTTGGAGGGGGGGGGGAGATTGGGAGGGAGGCCTCACCTTCGACTTGCTCTTGGCCGGCATCATTCCGGGTCCGATGCCGACTATGGTCATAGACTTCTTCTTCCCGCAGGCAGGCGCGTCGTCTCCCCTGCGTGAGAAGAGTAGAAGCGAGGGCACCAAGCCGGATCAGCGCAAAACAACAATGGGCAGCCCAGGATGCAAAGGCAAGCGACAGACAGCATGGACAATGCTTGGAGATGAGGAGGGAACTTGTTTGGGGAAGGGAAGGGAAGAGAAGGGAGGATTACCGCACGGCCGCAACAGTAGCGCTCGGGTGGTTGTTGTGCAAACGATCCTTCTCGGTATTCGGGGAATCGCTGCCCGGAGCCTGGTCTTGTGCTTCTTCCCGCCTCGGGCTGGGGCCTTGCAACGCATAGGTGCTGCGGTGGTTTGCCGCGGTCGAAGCCGGGGGGATCGAGGAGGAAGAAGGCGCCGTGTCGGATAGGAGCAGCGACGGCCAGCCAGAGGCGTCACTTCGTAGTGAGTCGAGATAGGCGGCGGGCAAGATCAGAGACTTGGCCTTGCTCTCTCTGCCGCCCTTGGTGCTGTTCAACCCAGCCGCCGTGTCGAGCGCTTGAGAGCTGCCGGTGATGCGGTCGCGGTGCGTGAGGGCACCACCGCGGGCGTACATCGTTACCTCCTCCTCGTCGCTCGTGTCTGTGTGATGATAGCTGCCGGATATCTCCTTCGTCCTTCGCTTCTTGGAAAGCGCTGAAGAGGACGAATCGTGGAGAGGAAACAAAAAGTCAAATAAAAAATGGGAACAGCAGGGAGGAGGGCATCACGGTACGGCTCTCCTCGTCGTGCACGGACCAGAATCCGCGGGCATTTTTGACGTAGCGAGTGCGTGAGGCCTGCTCCTCTGAATACGTGATGCGCCGCCTGGCGTTCATTGGACAACAATTGTTGGCCCTTTAGAAGGGACGTGCAGAGAAGAGAGGCGCAACATGGCCAATATAGAATGTGGGGGGGAAGAGAGAAGGGACGCAGGTACGAATAAGAGCCAACGCGTCTGCCTGAACCCTCGAGCCGGCCATAGATGTCTCTTTCCACCTCTTCTGCCCGCGATGTTTGAAGCTGAAGGGAGTAGGGCTGCAGAAAGCAAAAAAAAGTGTTGTCCATTAAACCAAGAACATGAGTATAATGAACGCTCGGGGAAGGGGACGAGAGGAGCCAATGTGTATTGCTTGTGGTGCGCGCAATTGGATGCGGCATGTGTGCAAATGCTGCAGGGAAGCGAAGGGAAGGGAAGGGAAGAGATGAAGGGAAGGGACCGGGAAGGCGCAGTCTGCACACCTGGAAAAACTGTGTGATGGAAGCTTGGTGGTAAATGATGCCGGCGCGCAGGGAGAACCTTGTGCTGTCGCCGATCCATATCAGGAACGCCAACTTCTGTGTTCCGTTCGCAGGTATGGAGAGCAGGCCAAAGAGGATCTCGTCGTCACTCAAGAGGGCTTTCATCTCATCAAGGCCACCCGCCCCCTTCGCCTTGACTGTGACTGCACATGTTCGCTTCCCCTTTTCCTTGTAATAAAACAAGCACCTGTTGTTGGTGGTTGTGTTGATGTTTGTTGTGTTAGGAGTGAGTCCCCAATGGGATATGAAATGATGCGATCACCAGTCGGTTGGATTGTTGAAGTCTCGGACTTCCGCTATGGCAGGGAGGAGGTCCTTGTCGGTCCAATCGATTTCTCGTGACATTACCCTCTCCAACAGACCCCCCGTACCATCGCTTAGGATAAAGGGGCTAGATGTGATGGGTTGGCAGGCCAGAGTCGTTCTCGATGGTGGCTACCAAAATAGGTTTACCTAAAAACGTTGGAATCGTACGATAAGCGTTGGGGCTCAAAAAATGCATTCTTCAGCTGTTGGGTTTGAAATAAGGAGAAAAGAGCAACCGCTCGTGTCACGAAGAGCAACTGGAAATGAATGGAGGATGCGTGTGCTCCTCAGCGCTCGCCGCGGGGGTACAAGAAGAGGCGGAGCCAGAGGAGCTTCGTGTGACCCCATCACGAGGAGGAGTCATCACTCTCACCCTCGTGGTATAATAAACCCGGGACTCACTCACTATTAAACGGCCCAAACATGACAACACCAATTTTTATTCCTGTTTCTGTGGTAATAGCTGCAACTCACCAAAAACTTATCAAAAGACTAAAGACGGCCAAAACCAAAACAAAACGGGGAAAACCAAATATAATTGTTTCTGTCCATAATCCCAGACCTTTACACACAACTCCTTACAATCTTAGAGGTCTCTTACAGTCTCATTGATTGATGGCAGGATTGTCTCTCTAACCTATACTTGTATCAGACAACCTGAAAAATGTGAAGATGAGCAGTGCAAAGAGAAAAGTCCAACTCATGCTGGAAGATGAGGCTGTGAAGGCTTCTGGGCTCAAGTGAATTGCTGTGTGCAAGTAGGAAACTGTAATGATAGCCTGAAAGAAGAAAGAACAGATCTCAGAACATTTTTGAAAGTATCAAAACTGAGACAATGTTTGTGGTACAATAAAATTGACTTTTTTTAAACTACTTTAGAAAAATTTTTTACTACACACATGTTGAAAAATACAAGTTGATAGTAGTGTTAGAAAGATCAGGAAAATGAGAGAAAATTTATGCCAGAAATTTTCCCTGAAACAAAATAACGAATAAATAATGGAAATAACAAATATATAACTGTTGTAATAGCTATCTTGTAACAATAAAGAAGGGATATAAATAAGTAATTGTTTATTGAATAAAGTTAGATTTTCCCATACACAAACTTCCTCATTTTTGGGGTCTCCACTGCTTAGATTACCTACTATATCATTTTGGTAATGACAGTAGGATCATCTTCATAATTACCATATTTAGGGCAATCCAACAAACTAAGAGATGAGCAATGATAAGAGAAAAGTTCCAGCCATGTCAGAGGATGAGACTACAAGAGCTATTAGTTTCAAGCAAACCGCTATGCTGAGAAAAGAGACTGTGACAACCACAAAGAAGGATAAGGCTTTAGAAATTAACTTCAAAGATGAAAAGGAGAGCTTCAAAATGGAAGATCTTGAGGAGGAAATGCAAAAGCAAGTGGCAAGCACAGATATTTCATAGCGTACTTCCATGGAGGAAGACTATGCAGCCACTTCAATCAAAGTCTCTGGGTAATCTACTTTTCCCTGCGCCCTGCGCCTCCATGGACAAGCCTCCAGTTTTCCAGGATCTCTGAGATTGTGTGAATTCAGGCTTGGACTTGAGGAAGAATTTCTCAAGGGATGGTTAGGCAGACTGTTAGGCTAATGGTCCAGGTGCCAAGTTGTGTAACAGTCTTCTAACAGTCTGTTGGAAGGTATAAAAGGGCAAGATTGCCTGGAATAAAGGACTTTCTCTCTCACATCAAGCTTACAAGCTTTATACACCTTTGGCAACAACAGCAGGATCATCACTGTGACTCCACCATATGCCTGTGGAGAGAGGACCCTCTATGACTTTGGTTCCAGGGAAAGAATTAGACTTAGCTACAGAGGCAAGATTGGCAGTGGTAGAATGCATGATGGCAGAGGTTTCTGCACAGCTATTCACAGTGACTTATTTGTTGAAAGAACAGGAAGAAGGCAGGAAGCCCTTGAGCATGCTAGACAAGGAGAGGGAAATTTGATCAAGGATGATTGGAGTGAGTCCCAGGATGCACAGCCTTCCACATTGCACTAATGGCAGGAGTTACGTTATTTGCATCCTGTTCAAGGCTGGTAGAGTCAGGATTGACTTCATCAGGCAGTGATTTAAGATGGGCAATCAACACTAACGCCATTTTCAAAAAAAAGTGCCAGTGGCACTTTTTACTAAAATGATCAAGTGATTTTTCACTGTTTATCTAAAAAAAATAAAAAAGACAGGACCAATGCGCATTGGTCCTATTAAATACAGTAAAAATCAGGATTTAGTCAGGAAATATGATGAAAAATAAAAAGAAAATCGAAATTTTCACAACTTAACATTGGTTTTTTTGAGGACCGATGTGCATCAGGACTAATGTTTTTTTAGTGTGATGTACAAAATTAGAGGATTTTCAGTTTTTCTTTGTTCAGATATTATATTACTATCATTATTTTTTCTTGTTTATCTTGTACAAAAATCATTGTGGCACTTTTTTTTGAAAATGGTGTTTAAGGATAGCACCACCATTCATTGTGTTCTTCTTGACAGTACCAAAGGAGTGGTGATAACCTGCTATATCAGTTTTCAGGAATCTGTCATGCCAGTTCTTCATCTTGAAAATTGCTACAAGAAGAAAATTTTTTATTACAAATATAGCAAAGTGAAAAGATTTATATCTCACCTATCACCAGCTCTTACCATTGACCCAATCATTGATGCATCTATGCCCATCCAGCTTGCACCTCCAGAGCACGTTCTGGATTTTTCTCTTACAAACACTTGACCTCTGACTTGAGGGATGAAGGATTACAACCTCATGACAAGTGATTAGTCTTTTCCCACCACTCTACTCACATTTAAAAACCAACACAGAGATATATTGAGACAGCTCAGATTACACACATGAAGACTCTATCCTTATACTATGAAGCCATGGAATTAACCAAGGCAGATCTTTGAAAGAAAGCCATGTACAACTCCTTTCTTCATAACAAAACTATTACCCTTGTATCTCTTCTCCCAGGTCACAAGCCAATCAAAACTCACTGGGTTTTCAAGGTCAAACTATTGCCTAACAGTGAAGTCAACAGGAACTTTCTCCTGTCTTATGCAACCATGCTCAATCTCAAAGTCCATCAGATCAATGTCAATTCTGCCTTTCTTATCACACAATTAGAAGAGAAAATTTATGTTACTCAACCTAAAGGTTTTATTTATTCAAAGAAGCCAGACTACCTGTGCAAGCTGCACAATAGCCTTTATAGCCTTAAGCAAGCCTCACTAGCCTGACAAGACAGGCTTCATCCCCCTCAAGCCCAATCCATGTGTTTACATCAAGTTTTTCAAGGGCCAAATCGCATTTGTCACCTTTTATGTCAACAACTGTATGATCATTGCTCATCAATTGTGAACAATGTCAAGCAAACTCTCTTTCAAGGCTTTCCGGCCTTGCCAAATGAGTCCTAGGGCTTGAGATTCATTGTCACAGAAATACTACATACTTTCTTCAGCATGGAAAAGTCAAGCAAATTCTTGCTGACCTCAGACTTCTCAATGCTCAACCCATGGATACTTCAATGGTTGCTGCCTGTAATCTGCTAAAGCCCAATTCTACAGATCCTCTTGTTAAGGACTTTCTTTATTACCACATCATTGGAATGATGTTCTATCTTGGACATGCCTCTTACCCCAATATCTTTTTTGTGGTAAACTACCAAAGCTGTTTTACCAGTGCCTTTGGACCAGACCAGGTCAAGGCCATCAAGCACCTCAGACAGTACTTAGCAGGAACCCATTCTCTAGCAATCACTTACTGTGTAAGACAGCTGGATCCTCGCAACAAGACCACTTGCATACCTCTTGGCTTCTGCAACGCAGACTGGGGACAGAACAACCTTGATTGATGTTATGTCTCTGGGGTGCTCTTCACATTTTGTGGAGGACCCATTTCCTGGAGTGTGAAATTGCAGAAATGCATCACTCTCTTGAGCACTGAGTCCCTAGCAATCACCTACTATGCAAGACAGCTGGATCCTTACAACAAGACTACTTACA
>CDFF01071347.1:924-12396 GCA_000826265.1 Acanthamoeba culbertsoni
AGTTTTGGACTGCTGCCGGGTTCTGCAAGCTCGGGTGAGCCCACCGCGGTCTCCTTCACATAAAGGACAGCAGCGGAAGTTCAGGCGTATATACCTGGTAAACGGGAGAGTAGTCTGTGCTGAAGTAGACAGACACCACCTCGGCGATCGGGAGGCGCGCATAGCAGCCAGCCACAGCCCTTATCTCCTCAAATGCGATAGGTCTGACCCACGTACTCGGCCAACTTCAGGTGTACACTAACTTCATGTCGACTGAGTTAGTCTTGACTGGGTTCCACGTCCACTGCCCCCGCAGCAAGCGTCGCTCTTCTTGATCTCCTTGGCACTGTAGCATCGCCTATGAGCCAAAATTGGGGTTGGGGGAGAAGATGGAAGGATTACATGAGGCTCCATCAGCCAGAAGATCATGAGAAGAGAGCAGAGAGAAGTGTAGGTAGTCTTATCAGGATTGCATGGAATGAGTTGAGGTGAGATTATGTCGTGGGACTTTCTTCTTCTTCTTCTTCTTTTTTTTTTTAAGTTAGAAAATGGCGCAAAAAAGATACTACTTGGGACGGGACTGGCGCGCGCTGAGCTCCTCGGTTAGCATGTCCAGCTCTCATGTAGGAAACGTGCGATCGCTGCTGAGGCACGAAAATCATATATTTGTAGTTCTTGGACAGCTTAATGCGAGAGTGCCTTGAAGAAATCCTCGCCCTTGTCATCAACAATAATGAAGGCGGGGAAGTCTTCAACTTCTATGCGCCATACGGCTTCCATCCCCAGCTCAGGATATTCCAACACTTCTACCTTCTTGATGCATTCCTGTGCGAGCCGGGCCGCGGGGCCGCCAATCGATCCAAGATAGAAGCCACCGTGCTTCTTGCAGGCTGGAGTCACCAAGAAACAGGCCACGTAAGCGTTAGCCTTGCGTGTTCAAACTGTCCGCAGACGCGGCGCGGAGAGCGTGCGGGATGTCACCTTCGGTCACTTGCTTGCTTCGGTTGCCCTTCGCCAGAGTGATCATGCTGCCTCCGTACTGCATGAACAAGTCCACGTACGAGTCCATCCTACCGGCAGTCGTGGGGCCAAACGAACCGGAAGCGTAACCCTCGGGCGTCTTGGCCGGACCTTCCCACGAACGTCGAAGAGAAATAAGATAAGCCTATCTCCGATGAAATCTCCTCGACGAGAAGTTCTGTCATCTCTGCTCTCTCTCTCTCTCTCTCCTCTCTCTCACACACACACTCACTCACACACACACACACCACAAAACCGGCATGGGAGAGGCGAAGGCGAGAAGAGCGAGGAGGGTACCGGCATAGTAGATGATGTGGTCCTTGACGTACTGCGGAAGTCCCTCGCCCCTGTCGATCCGCTCCTTGAGCTTGGCGTGGGCGATGTCGCGCGCCACCACCAGCGTGCCGGACAGAGACAGGCGGGTCTTGATGGGGTACTTGGACAGGGTGGCCCTGATCTCGCTCATCGGCCTGCAATCGCGAAATGGCATCTCAACTATCCGATCCGATCCGATCCGATCCGATAATGAACGTACCTGTTCAGGTCGATCTTGACGACGGTATCGGAGAGCTTCTCTTCGGTAATGTCCGGCAGGTACTTGGCCGGGTTGGTCTCAAGCTGCTCCAGGAACACGCCCTCGGGGGTGATCTTGCCCAGCGCCTGCCGGTCGGCCGAGCACGACACGCCCAAGCCCACCGGGCACGACGCGCCGTGGCGCGGCAGACGGATCACCCGCACGTCGTGGCAGAAGTACTTCCCGCCGAACTGCGCGCCGATCCTATTGTTCCCAAGTGGTGAGAAGAAGCAGGAGGAGGAGGAGGAGGAGGGGGGAGGGACAGAGTGAGAGGGGAGGAGGAGGGGAGGGCCTGGTGGTGTACGTGGTCTTCTGGGCGAGTTCGAGGATCTTCTTCTCGAGCTCGACGTCCCTGAAGGCTCGTCCGTGGTTGTTGCCTGCCCGTTGGTGTGTGTGTGTGTGTGTGTGTGTGGGAATGGGAATGGAAATGAGTAGGTCTCTCGCTCGCCGTGTGGTGGTGGTGGTGGCAATGCATCGTACCCTCCGTGGGGAGGCAGTCCAGATAGCGCGTGCTGGCCAGCTTCACCGTCTTCAGAGTCGCCTCGGCCGACGTGCCTGTGGGCAACATAAATATTATCTATCTATCTATCTATCTATCTATCTATCTATCTATCTATCTATCTAATATGATATTTCATTGAAGCGGGGGAGAACACAGGAGAAATAAAAGGAAAAGATTAATAAACTGGTGAACGGTTACCTCCAATGACGATGGCCAGGTGGTAGGGCGGACACGCCGACGTGCCGATCGACCTTGGGGGAGGAGGAGGAGGAGGAGGAGGAGGAGGAGGAACGAGAGCAGTGAGCAATCCAATTGGAGGCTGGTTTTGCCACGCATAAGACTGTGACCAGCTCCGTCCGTCATTTCTCTTTTATTTCTTATCTGTTTTCTAACGTATTAATTAAATATTTTATTTATTTTGGAGGGGCGGGCGGGCCTACTTGATATTGTCGTTGATGAACTTGAGGAGTGAGTCGGGGTTGAGGAGGGCCTTGGTCTGCTGGTAGAGGAACGTCTTGTTGGCCGATCCGCCGCCCTTGGCGATGAAGTGGAACTTGTAGGAGTTGCCCTGAGAAGCGTAGATGTCGATCTGGGCCGGCAGATTGGTGCCTGTGTTGACCTCTTTGTACATGTCCAGCGGCGCCATCTGCGAATATCTACAAAGAAAACGAAGGGAAATTAAAAAGAAATAACTGACCGAAATACCACCTCTTCACTTGGGGGGAGAGGGTGAAGCTGTTTTGCACAAACCTAAGGTTGGTCTCGGTGTAGGTGCGGTAGACGCCCTTGGAGATGGCAGCCTCATCGTCGCCCTGAGTCCAGACGTACTGACCCTTCTTTGCCATCACGATTGCCGTGCCGGTGTCCTGGCAGCTGGGCAGGATCATGCCTGCCGTCGCAGCAGACACACACACACATAGAGCTTCTCAGTCACCCGCACTCTGGGGCTACTGCAGAATTCCTAAAACCCAATTACCAGAGGCTATGTTGGCGTTCTTCAGCAACTCGAGCGCGACGAAGCGGTCGTTGTCCGACGCCTCCGGATCCTTGAGGATGTTGGAGAGTTGCTGCAGGTGGCCCGGTCTAGAGGTGGGTGCCCAGGGAGGAGGGGGAGAGAGAGAGTCAAGGCACACAGGCAACCACAGGCACAGAGGCGACAACAGCAACTAACTACCTCAGGAGGTGAGAAATATCGCGCATGGCCTCAAAGGTAAGACGCGAGATGGCTTCATCCTCAACGTGCAAAATCTCCTTTCCGGCGACTGTTTCCGTGCGAATGAGGCCGCTCTCGGGTCCTAACAACTTGCTGCATCGAGGGTCAGTGGAATTAAAGAAACATTCGCTCTTCCGTAACCTTCAGGTACCGATAAGTTACGCCGGAGAAGGGATCTCCCTGGAACATCGGCTCAAAATGGAAGGACGGAGGAGCCTTCTTGGCGGTGGTCGACAGAGCACGCAACCCAGCGCCCAGGCCATAGCGAGCGACTGTTGCTTTACCCACAAACGGGCGAGTCGCAGAAGGGGCGAGGAGGGGCTGCACACGGCGCATGTCGAGGCGGTTCAACGAATTAGAAAGAAACCCTAAAGAAAATCCTTTTTGTAGACTCGGAAATTCGTCATATGGTCCATGAGCTGTCGGCATTGGGATGCTTCCCAAGCTCCCAATAGGAAGGTCCGGCTTTGTGTATCATGCCGCCACCCAAACAGATTTGGCCTTTATAGAACGCTATGGCTTGATGCGGCGCAACACCCCTGCGGGTCCGTCGCGATGAGAATTATGCACAACGAAAGTTAGCGTTAGTTGGAGTGTTACCAGTGTGGCCGGTCCAAGAATCGAACTCGATGAAGGCTTGACATATTCTGTCCACTCTCTTCAAAATACCCTTGCGTGTCGATTTCGCAGGGAGCTGCCGGCCGAAGATGTCCAACTTGATACTCACATTCGAAGGGCTTACCCTCCTGCAAGCAGCTACTGAGTACATGAATGATGGAAGTGGCTTTAAGACCCAATGGTGCGATACCCGAAGCGGTTCTGGTTCCCCAGAAATCCAACATATGCCGGACGCATACAGGGAATCAGTGAGGAGCGCGGGATGGTTGGGTGTCTCGGCCACAATCACGGAGTTGTCTTCCATGCGCTTGCCAACGACGTATAGCCTGTAAGAAAAGACTCTAAATCCACATTCCTAGCCTTACTGGAACAATTCATTCTCGCGCACTTGGCGGAATCTAGCCGGCCGGGAATCCGCGCGCGTTGGCCGATTGTATATTTGGCTGCTCCATCGTGTCTACCTGGACATATCATCTCGAGTCGCTTCAGGGTTCGTTTTGCAAAGCTCGCAAGAGGAAGGAATGCATGCTTCACCTAGCTTTGTTCCGTGAAGCGAATAGAAGAATCCCGGCGTCGAGTGGACATACTTGTCCACAAACCGCGAAAAATTCCTCTTTCCAATGAAACATATGCCCGACGAGCTCTTCTTGTCGGCCACCCAACCGAAGCCAGCCTCTTTTGCAAGCTCCTTGACTCGTCTGACACCAAGGAAAATGAGTTGAGCAGCAATTGAACGATCTCCGCGATGGCAGATGGAGAATGGGAGGGTACTGTTTGCTCAGGTGCCCAACTGGAAAGATGCTTCTCTGGAGAGCATCCTGCTCTAGATTGCTAAGGAAGAAACTTTGATCCTTCGTGACATCGGCGCCACGCATTAGGTACCGCTTGCCTTTGTAGGTTGTAACATCAAGGGTGGGGTCAATGGATCAAGCAACTAGATGCGGGGCCTACCAGAAGCATCCTGCGATATGCGGGCATAGTGTCCTACATGAACCGATGGAGAGGGGGGGGGGTATTAGACAAATGCAGTGGTAAAAAGTAAGAGGCGAGCATCAAGATAAGTACCCGTGGCAATGTAGTCAGCACGGAACCTCGATTGGCACAGCCGCAGGAAGCGCTTGAATTTGATTTCGCGGTTGCACATCACGTCCGGGTTGGGAGTGAAGCCAGCTTCATAGGCAGCCATGGCCGGAACAAATACATCGGTCCAATACTCTCCAATAAACTCCACCTGTTTACCGGTTCGTTGGTAGTTGTGATTCATGCAGTATCGAACTGGGAGACGGTGGAACCTTGTGGATAGGAATCTGCAGTCGTGCGCATATCTCTTTCGCGTGAGCGAAGTCTTCGTCTGCTTTGCACCTACCAAGCTCGTCCTCGTCCTAATGCCAGATTCCAAGATTAGGGACAGTGGCTGCGAAGGAGGAAACAGTATACCTGTGGATCCCAATTCTGCATGTAGGCACCTCGCACGTCGAAACCTCTGTCAGGCCCAGTGAATACAGTGAGGGCTTTGGGCAAGGGAACGCGCTTACCGTTGCTTGAGCAGGAGAGCGGAGACCGAAGAGTCGACACCGCCGGACATGCCCACCACAATGCGCACATCGGAGGGCATGCGCCCACTTCGTTTGGTTGTCGTCACCAAATGATCCACAGGGTCCACGTCTAGCACCATGCCCATGCTGGATGATAATGGAGCGGAACAAGCGAGCATCATACGGCCATTGCTCGGCACGGCAATTGGCTTTGCAAGCATCCTTGTGGTGCGGCAACTACACCGCAGCGCCATCTTGGAGAAAATGGCTTTTCGCTTTTCTTCCTTTTATTTCCCTCATAATTTATTATTCTCTGTTCTAGCTCAGAGAAGAGGCAAGCCTCAAAGCTGCAATGGCCCAGATACGCAGAGATGAACGTGCCTTCAAGATCACAGGCATAGCTGAAGCTTTCTATGGCGTGTGGTCGTTTGAGGATCGGAAATCGCTGGTTTCGCGACTGGTACCAAAGGGACTGAATCACTACCTTTACGCTACAAAGAAAGATGACAAGGTTAGGCTCTGCACTCTCACTCTCCTGCTCTCCCCCAATAACTGTCTAAATAATCGCATGTCACTTTAGCAACGAAAGGAGTGGCGTCAGCCTTATTCGGAGGAAGAGCTTGTCCAGTTTCGCGACTTCATAAAGTTTTGTGGCGATAAGGGAGTGGCATTTAACTTCGGTGCGTCGTCTTGTGAGCATGCCTTCTGGTGGCGAGCTCAACTCACCCTAGTTTCGGGCAGGGATCTATCCGGGCAGCGACCTCGCTCATTACGATGATGAGAGCGGCTTCTCTTCTGATCTGAGCCACTTAGCAAACAAGCTGAGCGCCTTCGCCGAAATGGGATGCCGCAATGTAACTCTTCTCTTAGAGGATATGCCCACTGCCAGCCAGCTGGCCCGGACCAAGGCCCCACCTCAGAAAGGTCAGCAGCGACTCACGGTGGGACTCATGCATGCGAAGCTCGCCACTGATCTCATGAAACGGTGCTTATCGCATTTTTATTTTTATTTTTGTGGAATAAATTTCATCAATACAACACCGACCGTACTTACCTACTTTCCCCTATTCACTTTAAGTGTTGGCGATGTGTTGAAGGAGAGGGCTGGTGACAAGCCTGTGCCCAGACTCAACTGGTATCTGTGCCCCGCATATGGCTGCGGCGATTTTCAGGCAAATTTCCACGAGCACTCTCCCTTTCATATAGTGGTCAGACATGCTCAGTTTGATCGAACCCTGCAACAGGCAATTGAGCGCGGTGTGGAGGATAAGGGTGAGCAGAAGAAGATAAAATACTGGCGCGATCTCAACCAGGCCCTACCCACCAACTGGACGCTGTTATTCACAGGTAACAGACACAGCGCTGGTATTGCGGGACTGCCGCAAACACGCCACCTAACATGCATGCTTTGACAATCACAATGCTTCAAAAGGACGGACAACAGTAAGCTCCAGCGTTACTGTGGAGTTTGCCAAGAGCCTTTCCTCCTTCTGGAAGAAGCGGAAAGTGATTTTGCTTGATAACTTCCCTGGTACGTGCATATATATATTTTTTTTAAAAAAAAAAAAGGAGGAGGAGGGGAGTAACTCTGCCCTATATTCTCGCTTGTGATTTCATTGTTTGACTTCTGTTGAATACAATAGTCAACGACTATCGTCCGCACGTTTTATTTTTGCACGCTTACCAGGGCAGAGAGCCAGGCATAGAGAAGTATGTCATTATTGCTATTTTTCTTTTATTAATTTTTCGAAGACATATACATCCTAATATTAATATTCTTCTGTACTCAGTTATTTTGAGGGAGTGCTTGCCAACCCCATGGACCGAATCGAAGCTTCCATTATCCCGCTCACCACAGTGTTCGATTTCCTGCGAGATCCGGGTACCGCTGTCTTCGTTTACCCTATCCTCATCATCACTTTTATAACCGTCAATTACATATTCCAGTGAAATATAATCCGAACACGAGCATCCTTAATGCTCTCAATGAAGTGTTCCAGAATAACAGCCTGTCGAATCTGATGATCAACCTCATCCAATACCATCCTTCATCTCCACTCTGCAACAAGGAAAAGGTCATGGAGCAGCACAAACAGCGAAAGGTGCAGAAAACTGAACAGAAGCACCTCGAGTACCTCCATCAGGGCCTGGACCGAGTGGAGAAGTTTCTCAAAGAGAGCCCCGAACAACCAAAACAGCGACTCCTCACCGAGCTAGAGCCCTTCCTCGCGCTCACCAGGGCGTTCGTCACGATGAACCTCGTCCAATACGAGCTCGAAGAACTTCTCCAACCGGGAAGCGCGGCCACCGAGGAAATGATCGAAACAAAGCAGCTGCACCTAACCGACGCCCAGCGCACGGCGGAAACTCTGCTTTACCCGGCCCGACCAGCAAAGCTGCTGCGCCAGCGACTTGTGGAGTTGCACGAGCAATTCTGTTCGTAATTACACATTTCCCCCTGTTTTTTTTTCTTTTGGTTGAAAGAAACAAATTGGAAACATTTTTTCTTTCAAAAGAAAGCGAGAAAAAGCGTCAAATCTTCCGTTCTCTTGGTTTAAGCACGCTCACGTGACGTGAACGAATGCGCGAGGATGGACCGCTCACTATCTACTTGGGTGAATGATCAATTGCATAGCATTCTCGGATTTGCCGAAACGTCAGTGGTGGACTACGTCATCGCCCTAGGTTCGCCCCACTCATCTCCATCACAATTATGTTTAAATGGTAGCCTGGCTCACGTGTGCTGCCCCCCTCCTCTCCGTTACTGTAGCCAGGAAGAGCAAGGATGTCGGTTCCCTTACGCGAGCACTAGCAGATCAGGACCTGCCTGCTGGGCCTCAAACGACCCAGTTTGCCCACCAACTGTGGACCAAGGTGGGGAAAGGTGGGTCGGCCACTGCGGCAACTACTAGCCGCTACGCAGAAGAAGAGCGCCGGTTGGCTCAGATGATGGCCAAAAACCAGCAGTACAAGCTGGTGCTGGACGATGAAGCGGTCGACACCAAGTCTGCTGCGGATAAGTCTAGCGGACCCGGCAAGCGTACAAGAATGGACAAGAAGAAACAACTGCGCAAGAAAACGAAGCAAGAGAGTGAAGGCGAAGACGACGACGAGGGAGTAGAGCCAGCAGTGAAGCGGGCGAAGCGAGAGCGGAAACAGCCGGAGCTGAACGCGGCGGAAAAGGAGCTCCAGGAAATCAGAGAGTTTGAGGAACGATTGAAGAAGAGGGACGAGATGCGCACGAAGAGGATGGCGCCGGGCGCAGCGGGGTCGCGACGCGCCGAGGAGGAAGCAGAGCGGCGCAAGGCGATGGACGACGCCGAGCTGGAAGAGGCGCGCCGTGTGTCGCGTATCGAGTACCTGAAGAAGCGCGAGGAGCAGAAGCTGAAAGAAATCGAAGACGACCTCAAGGACGAAATGTACCTGTTCGGAGACATCGAATTGACGGCGGCGGAGAAGAGAGAAATAGAAAAGAAACAGAAGCTGCTGGAGCTGGCCAAGCAGCGCGTGACGATGTCGGACGAGATAGACCACTACCTCCCGCCGGAGGCCTACGAGGACGAGCAGGGACGGCTCGACCTGAAGAAGAAGAACGCGGTGCTGAATGCGCGGTACGTGAACAAGGACGAGCAAGTGGTGGACGAGCAGACCCACTGGGAGCAGCACCAGGTCAAGCACGCGCTCACGAGCTTCGGGGCCAAGGACAAGGGCGCGAAGAAGAAGGCCGACCAAAAGGACTACGACCTGGTGTTCGAGGACCAGATTCAATTCGTGCAGGCCGAGATCATGGCGGGCAAGATGGTAGACGAGGAGGCGCCGCCGCCCGTGAAGCGCTCGCTGGCTGAGACGCTGGCGGAGACGCGCAAGGCGCTGCCGATATACCCGTTCAGGGACGACCTGCTCAAGGCCGTGCGCGAGCACCAGGTGCTGATCATCGTGGGCGAGACAGGCTCGGGCAAGACGACGCAGATCCCGCAGTACCTCTACGAGGACGGCTACTGCGCGGGCGGGAAGAAGATCGCCTGCACGCAGCCCCGGCGCGTGGCCGCCATGTCAGTGTCCAAGCGTGTGGCGGACGAGATCGGCACGAAGCTGGGCAACGAGGTGGGCTACTCCATCCGCTTCGAGGACTGCACGTCCGATCGCACAGTCCTCAAGTACATGACGGACGGCATGCTTCTGCGCGAGTTCCTCACCGAGCCCGATCTGGCAGGCTACAACGTCGTCATGATCGACGAGGCTCACGAGCGCACCCTCCACACCGACATCCTGTTCGGACTGGTGAAGGATATCGCACGCTTCCGGCCGGACCTCAAGCTCCTCATCTCCTCCGCCACGCTCGACGCCCAGAAGTTCTCCAGCTTCTTCGACGACGCGCCAATCTACACCATTCCTGGCCGGCGCTACAACGTCGACATTTTCTACACCAAGGCTCCCGAGGCGGACTACCTTGACGCCTCCATCGTCACCGTGCTCCAGATCCACGTCACGCAGCCGCCCGGCGACATCCTCGTGTTCCTCACGGGCCAGGAGGAGGTGGAGACCGCCGCCGAGGTGCTGGCCATGCGGACGCGCGGCCTGGGCACCAAGATCAAGGAGCTCATCATCTGCAAGATCTACTCCACGCTCCCGTCGGACCTGCAGGTCAAGATTTTCGAGCCCACGCCTCCGGGCGCCCGCAAGGTCGTGCTGGCCACCAACATCGCCGAGACGTCCCTCACCATCGACGGTATCACCTACGTGATCGACCCGGGCTTCTCCAAGCAGAAGAGCTACAATCCGCGCACGGGCATGGAGTCCCTCATTGTCACGCCCATCTCCAAGGCATCGGCAGAACAGCGCGCCGGGCGTGCCGGGCGTACGGCGCCCGGCAAGTGCTTCCGCCTGTACACGGCGTGGGCATTCAAGCACGAGCTGGACGAGAACACGATCCCCGAGATCCAGCGCACCAACCTGGGCAACGTGGTGCTGCTGCTCAAGAGCTTGGGCATCAATGACCTCATCCACTTCGACTTCATGGACCCACCGCCTGCCGAAACCCTCATCCGAGCACTCGAGGAGCTCTACGCCCTGGGCGCGCTCAACGAGCGAGGAGAGCTCACCAAGCTCGGGCGGCGCATGGCCGAGTTCCCCATTGACCCGATGATGGCCAAGATGATCCTGGCCTCGGAGAAGTACGGGTGTAGCGAAGAGGTTCTGACTATAGTCTCCATGCTCAACGTCAACAACTCGATCTTCTACCGACCCAAGGACAAAGCCGTTCACGCCGACAATGCGCGCGTCAACTTCAACAGGCCTCACGGCGACCATCTAACCCTGCTCAATGTCTACAACCAATGGAAGGAGGCCAACTTCTCTATGCAGTGGTGCTTCGAGAACTTCGTCCAGCACAGGAGCATGAAGCGCGCGCGAGACGTGCGCGATCAGCTGGAAGGCCTACTGGAGCGTGTTGAAATTGAGCAGACGTCTGCTGGCGATGACCACATCGCCATCCGCAAGGCCACCACGGCCGGCTACTTCTACCATACTTCGCAGATCCAGCGTTCGGGTGCTTACCGCACTCTCAAACACAAGCAGACGGTCCACATTCACCCATCCTCCGCTCTCTTCCAACAACTGCCACGATGGGTGCTCTATCATGAGCTGGTGTACACGACGAAGGAATTCATGCGACAGATAATTGAAATAGAGCCCGACTGGCTCGTAGAGATCGCCCCGCACTACTACAAGCAGTCCGAAATAATGGACGCGTCCAAGCGCAAGACGCCCAAGAAGGCAGGCAGCGCCGGAGCCTACCAGAAGTGAAGCACGCAGAGGATGGGTTCATGAATTCAATTGTCGTAATAAAAGGACGTTCGTATAACTCTGTCCCTTCTTCTCACTTCCCTTCTTCACTGCACCAATTACATACTTACGGATAATAAGTTCCTAGTCTTAGCACGCTCTGTGAACTCGGATACGGGTGAGAGGACATGCTGCCGTGGCTGTGCTTCGCTTGTCGCCCCCAAGAACCAGGGCCTCTTTTTCTCCA
>CDFF01071348.1:28268-42998 GCA_000826265.1 Acanthamoeba culbertsoni
TTGCTCCTTACAACGTCAAATAGGTTGGCGCTGTAAGTCTCAGCATGTTGCCCATCTGGATTTTAGGCGTCTCCCATTGTTGAGAATAGGAAATACTCCAGTTTTCCTGTTTCTAAGGGCCTTAAGAAAGAATAAAGGAAAATTTTGAGTTGGAAGAAGAATACGAGTCATGGAAGAATGGGGCTGGATGTGGTGGTGGTGGATACTCGCCTGCATGTCTGGTTGGGGAGGCTCCTCATTTCTAATGGGATGCGCGGGGCGCAACCTTTCCTACAGCCACTCCTTCTTTTACAACACCATGTTGCGTCCCCCCGCCAACACTTTTCTTCTTGGTTGCGGGGTAACCAAACTTTCTTCCCACTTGCAGCGGGATGACTTTGGGAACCACGTTGATATTGTTGCTTCTCGGCGATGAGGCGAACAGAAGTGAAGCTGGCAAGGACCATCAGCCACTTACTTCTCCCCAGGATCCTCAGCTGTTCGAGGTCCTGGGGTGGCGAGAGGGAGCAGTGGCCATCTTCAGCGGTATCGCAGCGGCCCTTGCAGATATTGCTTTCTACCATGTAGGTCTCCTCCAGTCGCCTTCCCCCTTTCTACCCTTTCACCGACCAAACATTTTGTTGCATGGTTTGTCCAGCTTGCTCGATTGGGGGTGAGCGTAAGCGTAGCCGGTCCGGTGTCTGGCTTGTACCTGACCCTACCTGCAGTGCTGGGCGTGGTCCTCCTCGGGGAGCCCGTCACAGTCTACAAGGTGGCCGGTCTGTTCTTGGCCATGATCGCCATTTTCCTCCTCTCTGGCGAGGGTGATGACGAACCGGAGGAGAAAACCTCAAGCAGCAAGGTCGACCAGAAGAAGGACGAAGCGAACGAGCATGCCGACGCGAAACAGGGCAACAACATGCCAGGGACGCGTCGACGCGACAAGCCCAGCCACTTGAGCGCCCAAGAACATGTGTGAGAGGTTTGACGGGGGGGGCTACACCACAAGGAAAAAGCTTGCTTCTTTTTTATGTGCCGGCAAAAAAAAAAAAAAACTCGGTCGATTTTGGCCGTTTCGAAAACCGTTGTACAGGGAAGAATTCTGGTTGGTATTTGTTGTTCGGTGTGAAGTGAAGGCGGCCGAGTCGCCTCGCGACAGACGAGAGAACAGACGGAAAAAGAAGAGGAGAATAGAAGGGCGCTAGATCTGCCCCCCCCTTCTGACCAATAGACTCGCCTCGTTAAGTTTAGTGGAACTCGTCCTCCTCGCCATCGTCGCCATACTCCCAAATACCGGCATGCTGTGAGGAAGAAGGTCAGGTGTTAAGTCCAACCAATCGCGTGACAAGAATGACGAGAATGGTCAGAGTGTGAGAGGGGAGGGGGCATACCGCGCGGAAGGCCTCCTCCTGCGCACCGCGAAGGAAGTCGATGATCTCCCTGTTGGCGCCGCGGGGGATCCTCTTGGGCAGCTTGCCGAGACCGGCCCGCAGGATCTCGGCGTTCACGAAGGTGTAGTCGTCGGAAATCCAGAGCGAGAGGTACTCGCGGTCGCTCTCCCTGTACTCGATGGTGGCGAGCAGCGTCTTGTCCCACACGAGGTCCCTCAGGTAGAGGGCGGCCTCCTTGCCCCACTCGTCCTCAATGGGACGCGGGGTGACAAAGGCCAGCGACGCCTCGCGCGCCTGCCAGCGCAGGGCCTGCGGCGAGTGCTCGGCCTCCAGCTTGCGCACGCGCGAGACGGGGACGGTCTCGCTGTTGCCGTAATCGGCGTACACGAGCTCGACCTGTACATTGCGATTAGGGGGAAGGCAGAGCGGAATGCGAGCTATGAGCACCCTGCGAGACGAATGGGGAGGGGAGAGCATTTTCATGCATAGCTGGGATACTTACCTCGGCCTCCTTCCTGTCGCCTCCGGCGGGGAGCACGCGGGCGACCTTGGCGCGATACCAGGCGTTGTCACCGGAGAACTTAGCGATGACCGCCTCGTTCGCCTGCGGCTTGTAGGGCTCAGCGTTCTCGTAGCCCTTGGTGGCCACGTCCGCCATCAGCGTCTCCAGTCGCTTCTGCTCGTCGCCCACGACCTGGATGAAGAACGTGGAACCGTCGATCACCTCGGTCACCGTCACCAGCTCCTTGCGGGGCTTGGCAACTGCATCGATAATGAATTGCGCGAACAGGAAGAAAGGAGGAGCGCGTGAGTTGCTCCATGTTTGGCAGGAAAGCATCTGGAATGAATGGAATGGTTAAGGAATTCCCGGGACGTACCGGCAACGACAGCCTCCTCGCGGGCCTTCTTCTCGGCCTCGGCCTTCTCGGGGTCATAGTCGGTCCAGATGCGCAGGCGGGCGGCCTTCGCCTCGTTCTCGGCTCGGCGGTGCGCCTCCTCGTAGTTGCTGGTCCGGACGGCCTCGGCGAGACCCTGCTTGAGCAGCTCCACGCCCAGGTTGAGCGAGGCGGTGGCTCCGCGCGGCTTGATGAACACATGCGCGCGGAAGGCGCCCATGCGGTCCTGGCCCTCCACCTCGAGCTCCACGTCGTGGTGGTGTACGAGGTCGCGGGTGAAGCGGCGGGCCTCCTCGGCGTGGGGCGAGGTCTCCTTGCCGGGCTTGGCGCCGACAGCCACGGGCTCGGCCCTGGCGCCGGCGAGCGTGACGGTGATGATGACGTTGTCCTTGGGGAGTGACACCTTAAGGCGCGACCCGGAAATGACGTACTCGACGATTCCCTATCCGAGTCGCCAGAAAAGGCCGCGCGACTCCGAGTAAGCACCGAAGTGTGTGCGCGGGAATTGGAAGGAAGGAAGGAAGGGAGAGGAAAGGGGGGGGAGGGATGTACGTGAAGCTTATCAGTGCCCTGGCGGACAAGGGTGGGGAAGATGGCCTTGGCCTTCTTGGAGTTACGCGAGACGTCATTCATGTAGTGCTTGTTCTGGATGTTGCCGTGCACGCCCAGGTTCTTCTTCTGGGCGCGCTGCTGGGCCAGGAACAGCGAATCGTAGAAGGGCGACCGCTGCTGCTGACCGTAGTGCTCGGTGACCTTGGCAAGACCGTGCTCGATGAGGGCGAGCGCAATATTCTTGCCCTTGTGGGTGACTGTGTAGAAGGCCTTCTCGGGCAGACCCTTGGGGTTCTTGTCATCGGCCTGCATAGAGAAAAGAGAAAGAAAGAAAGAAAGCGCGCATCAGAGAAACCGTCGAGAATGCATGGTATGCGGGTCGGCGTACGGGCTTGGCGGGCCTGATGTAGTCGAGTGTGACCTGGACCTTGCGGCCAATGACCTTCTTGCGGACGAACTCGCGGGCCTCGAAAGCGAAAGGCTCGTGGGGCTCCTCGTTGACGCCCAGCTTGGGCACTTCGATGGAGGAGAGGGTCACGCGCACTGCCTGGGGCGGCGCCAGCGAGTCGTTGACAACCACGAGGGTGCTGCCGGAGGGGACCTCCTTAACGATACCCAGGAAGGAGCGCGAGGCCTCCGAGTCCTTGGACTGAGCGGCGGGCGTGTGCGAAGACCAGATGCGGAGCTTCTTGGCCTGCGCCTGAGTCTGCGTGTAGAAGAATTTGCATACCATGAATACCGGTGATTTAGTGTGATTTTCTCTTGAGTTTCCCATTTGGTTTGTTTTGGCGGGAGAGGTAAAGGCAAACCTCAAGGCTGCGGTAGAGCTCGTGCTTGTCCTTGGGGACGGTCCAGTCGACGAACTTGGCAAGACCAGAGGCGAGCAGGAGTTCACCAATAGACTTACCGCCCAGCTCTACGTCGGCGTGGAAGACGGCCGAAACAGCGTTACGCTTCTTGTCAGCCTCCTTGCCGGGCTCGAAGGCGGAGAAGGTGACTTGCACACGGCGGTGCAGGGTGTATCTCTCGGTGGTCCACTGAGCCTCCTTGGCGTAGGGATCGACCTCCTCGTCCTTCTGGCCTCGGCGAGTAGCAGGAGCCTGAGCACCGGCAATCCTGACGACGACCTCACGGTAGGTGGGCAGCAGGAGGATGCGCATCATCGAGCCGGAGAGGACCGCCTCGACCACACCGGTGATCTTCTTGCCCTTTTCGCGCGTGTAGAAATCGGTGGTGTTAAAATCGGTCGTGTAGCGGGGGATGGCCTTGGCCTGCTCCTCTTTCGAAGTGGTCCACTTGCCCCTTTCGTGAGTCTTCGCTTCCTCCTGCGCGGCAACCAGCTTCTGCAGCGCCTCAGACAAACGACGCTCCTGATGGTTCAGCGTAAGTAGGTATCGTTTTCGGTAATCGTGCCTTTGCATTACGGGAGGTTCGGGGGAGGGGAGGGTACCCTCTTCTCGCCTTCCTCGTCAGCGGCAGCAGAGGAGGGCTTGGCGGCATCCTTGGCGGCGTTAGGAGGAAGGGAGACCTCGGCAAAACCAGCCTCGACCACCGCCTCCGCGAGCGATTTCGGCTCGTTCTGAATATGGACGGTGGCGTACTCCCGGCGCGCATCCTTGCCATCGATGACCCAGGTCACCTTCTTTCCAATCGCAAGCTCCCGCAAGAAGTTTCTGCTAGCCCAGGCGAAGGGCTAGAAAATTTTGTGGAAATTCAGAATGCTGGTATTAGTATAATTTCGCATCATCAACACTGAAGCGGCACTGTAAATGACGATGTAAAGAGGAGGGATGAAAAAGATGAACAAAGAACAGCCACGATCAAAGCGAAAAATGTGAGGTAACTGCTGACCAAACTTGGTTATGCGCACCTCCTCCTGGCGAACACCCCAATCGCCCTTGGCATAAGGGCGCGGGGCCTTGATGTTGGAAAGCTTGAGCTCCTTGGTCTGCGGAGGCACCCACGTAGTTCGCTTGGTCGTATCGTCGACGTAGACTTCAATGCGGTCACCTGAGAGGACGGCCTTAACGATACCTGAACCCTTTTCCTTCTCCACCTTGGTTTTCTTTGGTGCGCCTGAAGCCTTGGCGGCATCACCAGCAGGAGCAGTACGGGGGCTCATCGATTTGGTCGCATTTTCAGCCGTGGGAGTGGGAGTGGGAGCGGGAGCAGAGGCGGGAGCGGCAGGGGCCTTGGCCTTTTGCTGTCCATTTGCGGCCGCGGCAGGCTGCTTGCCCTTGCCCTGCTGACCCTTCTCACCAGCAGTGGGTTGCTTGCCTTTGCCCTGTTGCTGCTGACCCTTCTTCGCTTGCGTCTTCTCCGACATGATGTGTGTGTGTGTTGTGTTGGTGTGAAGAGTAGATCAGGAAGTAGGGTAGTGAAACGAGTGTGGATCGTTGGGGCGTGTGCCAGAATGTGCGCCGATCTACTGACGAGTGAGGCGACCTGCACGAAGAAAGCTTCCTGTGATGTCGACACCTTCTGCGCTGTCACAATTCCACTTTGACCAATGTTGACCATCAGTGCCTTAGCTTTATTCCGAGACCCCGAGGAGCGGAAAAGGGCTTACAAAACTCGTCTGTATGCGCAAGAGTACGACTCATGTCTCTACTTGACTGGAGGCTGTGTCAACCACCCCATCTATCGGCTAATCTGCTTCATCTGTCGTCTGGATTAAATGCCGACAGTTTGTTAGAGGATAAAACGGGGAATGTAAACTCCGGCGAAAAGCGGAGGTAAAGGCCGAGTGCTTGCTCTTTCTTTTTGCCTTGCCGTACCGAGTCACCACCAGCCGCTTGCCCCTCACCCCACAACTCTAAATGGAGGATTTCGAGAACGTCTCTTCGGGAGCTGCCACCACCATCCCCGCCCAGGCCTCTTCCATCAAGAAGAACGGCTACATGGTCATTAAGGGTCGTCCCTGCAAGGTCGTTGATACTTCGACCTCGAAGACTGGTAAGCACGGCTCGGCCAAGGTGCACTTCACCGCCATTGATATCTTCAACGGCAAGAAGTACGAGGAGATCTCGCCCTCCACCCACACCCTCCAGGTCCCCGTCATCGACCGCAAGGATTACACCCTTGTGGACGTGAGCGAGGACGGCTACGTCAGCCTCATGTCCGCTGATGACGGTGCGTCTGCCAGAAAACTTTTGTTGTTCACATGTCATCTTTTGCTGATTTTGACTTGTACCCTTTAGGCTCCACCAAGGAGGATCTCAAGCTCCCCGCTGACGAGCCTGAGCTCAGCCAGAAGCTTAAGGATGCCGTCGAAAATGGCACTGACGTCATCGTCTCCGTTCTTGCCGCCATGGGAGAGGAGAAGATTGTCGCTGTTAAGGAGTCCAACTAAATACACAATCACTTAAAAAAACCCACACTGCATCTGTCATTCCCTGCTCATTTGCCCTGCATTTGGTATGAGCAGTTGTAACGAAATAAATCTTCACTTGCCACGCTGAGAGTGACGAAGCGTTTATTGTTTGATAATCTGGAGCGCTTGATCAATACAGTTAAACCCTTTACTTGACCAGGGAGGCAACATCCCAGAGGATGAGCTTGCCATCCACAGCCGAGGTGGAGAATGAAGTGTAGCGGCCAGGAGCACCAGCAACGGGCTGCACGCAGGAGATAGCGTTCTGGTGCTTGGTGGCGAGGGTGGTCTCGTTGGAGGTGGTGCCAAGGTCGACCTTCTGCTGCCACATGCTCATGGCGGAGCTGCTGGCGGTAGAGGCGGCCTTGGTGGCCTCATCCACGAACTTGGTGAAAGTCCAGCCGCTGGGGCCCACGTTGAAGATGGCCGGGTTGCAGTCGTGGCCGGCAGCAACGACGGTGTTCTCCGAGAGGAAGGCCACCGAGCGGAAGGGCAGCGTGGAGAGGGTGATGCGCTGCTGGTTGCTGGGAGCGTCCACGAAGCAAGCGGAGGAGTCGTGGCCGACGAAGGCGAGCCTGTTGCCGCTGGGGCTCCAAGCGACGTCGTGCACCCATCCGTTGCTGTCGTACTCGGCGAGGCACTCGCCGAAGGGCAGCTTGTCGCCATAGGGGGTGGCGGCGGGCCTCTCGTCCACGCCCTTGACCCAAGCGCTGAAGACGCGGGCCTTGAAGTCCGAGCTGCCGGTGGCGATCAGCAGATTGCTGGGGTGCCAGGCGACGCTCAGCACGGTGGACTTATGCTTCTTGATGTGCTTCGACACCCACCAGTCTGAGAAGAGAAACAGCAGAGAGATTTAGCCCCCTTTGCCCTTCTCTGGCTATTGTCTTTTCATACCATTATCTTCCTCAAAGTAGCAAATAGATACACACTTGGCACCGCTGGCGACAGCAAACTTCTTCTCTATTTCGTGGAGGGGGGGGGGTTAGCGGTGGAAAGGCTCGAGAATGGAGTGCGAAATTAGATACCGTCATGGCTCCACTTGACCTGAGTGGCGGCACGATTGATACGAAGAATTACAAGGGTGGGCTTCCATTGGCCCTGCTCGAAGGTCCAGACTGCACAACCATAAGTTTGGGTGTTCCTTAAAAAAAACTGAAAGTGCATCTTTTTACCGTAGGCGTTACGATCCTGCGAGCAGGAAACGAGGCGGTTGGTCTTGGGGGCCCAATCGAGACCGGTCACAACCTGATCGTGCTCCTGGAGTACAGCCTCCTTAACCCAGTCATTGCCCTGCTTCTTGTAGATGTGGACCTCGTTGTTGTTGGGGCAGAAGGCGACCTCTGTCAAGTGGTTTGCCTTTTTTTTTAGTACACGGGAGAATTATTCTCTTCACAAAGGACTACGTACTGGTCTTGTCGCCGTTGAAGGCGTGGCAAGTAATGCAAGTAACGTTCTCACCGACGTTGATGAAGCTCATGCTGGCTTGGGTGTACAATAAAGACTGCACAGGTTGCTCAAGAGCCCTCCTTCATTCATTTGACAACCCAATGGCTGCCGACCGTATTCCTCACATTCTTGATGGAAAGAAATGGTTGTGAAAAAGCTTTGGCCTTTTAGTGTCTCAATTTCTTACCAGATGGGTGACAATCCAAACCGTCCCCCTAACTGTCGCCTGTTTTTGGGCAACCTAGCGTCCGAAAAGACATCACGAGCTGAGTTAATGGAAATCTTCGGCAAGTATGGCAATATCATTGAGGAAATTGTGATGCGTAGAAGCTTTGGCTTTATTCAGTATGACACGCCCGAAGCCGCCCTGGCGGCTCTACAGAACGAGCAAGGCCGTCCAATTGGCGGTCTTAGAGTTGGTTGGTTAATTCCGCACTGCCGCAAGTGTTTTTGTTTTAAAGCTGATTGCTTTTCCTATTAAGACATCAGTCTAGCAGACAACCGCGAAGCGCGCCCAAAGAAGAGGCGTGACCGAGATGATGACCATGGTCGCTTCCACCGTGGTGGTAGAGACGAAGGCGGTAGATATGGCGATAGGTACGGAAGAGATGATCGTGATCAGCGTCGCGGTGGTTTCCGTGATGGTCCCGGTGAATACAAGCGAAGTCGGTTCGACGAACCCCCTCGCTACCAGCAGCGGTCGCCTCCTCGTGACTGGCAGGGCCAACAATCCGCAGTCGTCTATTCCGTTGTCTATTTGGGCCTCAACCAGAAGTACGGCACTTCCTTACAATCCAGCCTGTGACACTTGAAGCCTGGAGCTTATCCAACGTTCATGTGCGCGCGTGTGTTGTCTTTGTTCTCTGTGGCGTGCGTAAAAGGACCTATGCCAACAACATCCGACAAATGCTGGAGGACAGGTTGGGGGTGGGTCCGCATTCGGGAGTCGTTGAGTCCACCTTCTTGGGTCGTCTGTCGATGGATGAGATCTTCGCTACGGCCGAACGCCGTGGTGTACGGTATGTCCTCATGGTGAGCGGGAAGCACGAGCGGTCCAACACTGTAGACGTTCATATCCTTCAACCAGGCCGTCCCAAGTGTGAGTACCCCCCTTCCCTCCTCCCCCCAAAATCCCTTCCACCTTTAAAGCTTCACTGCGCAATGTTCACCTTCATTATCATCTTCTTCGTTTTTCCAGCGTCCGTCCGTGATGTGAGTTGTAGAGAGGCGATTGACATAATCACGCAGAGCCCGGCCTCTACTAACGCACCGGCACAAGTGGGCTATGACCCGACCGCCCCCCGTGCGTACTTTCCCACTGGGGCCGGCCAGTTGCCTTCTCAGGCCGCTTCGATTCCCACCACAGCCGGTTACGGCGCCCCCGCAGCCGCTTCTTATGGCGGTGCCCCCGCCGCGTCCCTGCCGACGACCGGCGGTCCCACCTCCTACCCTACAGCGCAGTACGGAGACCAATCTCAGGCCGCCGCCGCTCAGCCTAACTTGCAGGCGCTGCTCTCCTCTGCGGGCGGCGGAGGCAATCTGGTGGCCGCGCTGGCCAATCTTCTCACCGGGATACAAAGCGGCCAGACCGGTCCGTCCACTGCCGCTCCTCCTGCCTCTGCCGCCCCCGCGACCACGCACGGGCAGTATGCGCCGCTGACCGCGACCGCAGGGACCATGCACCCTCAGCAGCAGCCGCAAGTGTCCCATCCTCAGCCGCAGCCGTCCTCCGCGTCCCAGCCCTCCGCAGAGCCAGCGCTGCCGGCCCAGCTCGCGTCTCTCCTGAATGAGACCAACCTTGCTCTACTCTCCAGCAGCATGGCGTCGCTTCTGCCCCAGCCTCAAGCCCAGCCCGCAGGCGGCTATGCCGCCTACGGCCAGCAGCAGCCGCAGCAGCCCTCCTACTCCTCGTCCACTTCGTCAGCCCCGGCAGCTGCCTACCATCCGTCAGTTCAGAACCAGGGCCAGCCTGCAGTTGTTGGCCAACCGTCGGCGGCCGCCTATCGTCCACAGCCTCAGTACGGCGCCGCGTCAGTAGCGCCGTCGTCCTACCCTCCTGCAGCCCAGCCCCCGTCCTATGGTGGCGTTCCTCCACAACAGCCCCGGCCGGCAGCACAGCAGAGCTGGGGGCAGCACTCCGCGGGTGGCTACAAGCCTCAGTGAAGTAGAGTGTGTACGACTGGCGAGAGCACACAGACACGGCTAGACGCGCGTAGTCTCTTCCTCTTTGAAATCTTGGGCGTAGAGGTGGGGGTGGGGGTGGGCATCCATCATCATCCGCCATCGTCTTGCACCATCACCCTGGCAATCGTTGTTGTTATGGTGGCGTTGGTGAGACCGCCTTCGCCAATTAACGTATTTTGTCGCTTAGAGAAAGAAGCTTTTCCTCTGTTGAGAGCAACCCTTCTTTAGACGCACCTACTACTTCTTCTTGACTTGATGATGCATGCAAACAAAGGAATGGTTGGACGCCCATCCGCTCCTCATGTATTTCCTTTTCTTTATTATTGTGGAAGAAAACAAGATTGCTTCTCTCTTTTTTTCTCTATTTAATTGCCCTGCTCATGGCCGCCCCCACTGGACAAGCAAGCCTGGCTCGCTCCTTTCAGAGCGCTCGCTCTGAGTTCAAGGAGTTTTCTATCCCAGAGTTGAAGAAGTTCGAGGACCTCTTCAAGAAATACAACACGTCCGGTACTTACGTCGCTCTTCATCAATAGTCTACCATGTTTTTGCTCACTCACGGTCGCCCAGGTTCCGGTTATTTGGACCTCGCAGAGCTCAAGTACCTCATGGAACAACTGCAGGCTCCTCAAACCCACCTCGCCCTCAAAGGTTAACCTTTCTTTGTCGCGGCTTCCCCAATTATGGCCCACCAGGCGTGCTGACTTCTGCACCGCAGCGATGATCAAGGAAGTCGACGAGGATCTGGACAACAAGATATCCTACCGCGAGTTTCTTCTCATCTTCCGCTACGCCAAGACCGGACGTCTCACGAGCGACGGCCTGCGTTCGCTGGCGCAGTCGGTAAATGTTGGTGAGGTACGATTCGGGTCGCTCTGTCCTCATACAATCTTGTATCTGACGTATTTCCCTTAAAGGTCGGTGTGGGAGGCGCCAAGGGCTTCTTTGAACAGAAGGCGGCAGCGCTTAATGCCGACGCGCAGATGCAAGAGAAAGACAGACAGTACCGCGAGGAGGTGAGGAAGAAGAACGAAGAGAAGAAGGCAGCTCGCGCAGCCTTCAAGGAAAAGGCCGCCCTCTTCCAGTAAGGAACGATTACGTTACTTCTTCCTCCAGCATCGCACCATTCTCTCGAAGCGGCTGGCCGAAGCCGTCCTCTGATTGGTCTCGAGAAATAAATAACGCTATTTATTAAGGGGAAGGAGAGGGAAACAGATGACATCAGCACATCTACTGCGACTTCTTGGAGTCAGTCGACCCCGAGCGCACAGTGGATGTTGCAGGCTGGTTAACGAGCTGGAGGCCGCGCAGATGGCGGTTTTCATCGCGCAGGGCCTTCTCGGCGTAGGCCAGGCTCTGCAGCCGGACGAGCAGCACCAAGAGCGTGAACGCGAACGCGACCTGGTGACGTGGCAACCATCCTTAGCCACTGCGAGGATGTTGAAGCTACAGAGGGAAGGGGGGACACACCAGGTAGAAGTTGCGCTCGGCCCTCCACTTCCTGTTGAGGAACAGTGTCTGCGAGGAAATAGTTGGGTTAATACCTTTAGCTTCCAAATATATTAAAAAAAATAGGTTCTATGAGGTGGTTGGATGCCTGGCTAGGCTGGTCGTGAAACTCTGAATGCTCTTGGTACTTGCGCATTTCCATCGTAGTGTCTGGCGAGGTCGTACATCTTTAGTTGTTATTAGTAGATCCAAATATAGGGACACAATTACCGAAGAGAACCCAGGACATGACGGCCAGAACAACCCAAAGGGGCTTTTGGAGCTGGGCAATCAAACCCACTATAACCGAGTGTACGGCCTCGGGCTTAGGAGCAAGCAACAGGGTAATGAGGATGGCAGCAGCCACGAGTACACCCACAACAAGCCACCAAGTCAACATTATGCCACAAGATCTTCTAACGCTTGATTAGTGCGAGTGAAAGCTGGGCACTGAAAAAAAATGTTCGGTGGAAGTTCCAAACAGAAACAGCAAAAGAAAAAAAAAGAAATTCTTGGTAAATAAGAGGATGGTTCGGCAAGGGGCAGCGAGCAAGGGCGGCCTGTGGGGTGTCCCCCTCCTTTCGGCCATCTGCGCAATGGCGAACAACCGAGCATGGTTCGTTCAATTCGCGATTCTATTATGGCTTGCGGAGGCCGCTCTTAACGCGCTGATCGTTCACTTTGTTCGGTGTACGTTTTTTCACACTTTACGCATGCCTCCTTCGCTTGGGCCTTCGTGCTCTCCACTTCAAATCTCATTTGGATTATAACGTTGCACTGACCTAAATACAAGACACTGAGATTGACTGGGTGGCCTACATGGAAGAGGTAGGCGGCGTTCTCGCTGGCGAACGCGACTACTCTCTGCTCAAGGGCTGCACTGGCCCTCTTGTCTATCCCGGTAGCTTTTCATACAGTCTCTTCTCTCTCTCTCCCTCCTCTGCTTTGCTCCTCCTTCGTTCTCCCGCATTTGTGCTCACCTTGACGTCTTCAAGGTGGCTTTGTGTGGATCTACTCCGCGCTTCACTACCTGACAGACGGCGGCGCAGATATCAGGCTGGGTCAATACATCTTCGCCGGTCTCTACCTCGCCGTTCTTGCCCTTGTCTTAGCCATCTACCGCTACTCGCCCGACGTACGCTCTTTAAATACATTTGATTTAATTTATGGCAGGCCAACTTTTTATCATAGCACAATATATATTAATATATTAAATATATATTATATTATTAATACTTTTTTGTATTCCACAGACGCCTGTATGGGCTGTTGTGCTTCTTTGTCTCTCGAAGAGAATCCACTCAATCTTCGCGTTGCGGTTGGTTTTTTTTCATCCCAACGGTGGTATATATCGTTTTGTTAATCAATGCAAAAAACCACCGCTACCCATATTCGCAGATTGTTCAACGATTGCTGGGCAATGCTGTTCATGTACGCTGCCGTTTTGGCACTACTCAACCGCAAGCTCAGTCTCGCCGCAGTTCTCTACTCGTATTACTTTCTTTTTTCGGAGTCCTCATTTGAATCAAGTCACGCCAAAAATGCTAACCATATGCAATTTACTCTTTTATAACCTTAAGTTTGGGGGTTTCAGTGAAAATGAATCTTCTCCTTTTCCTTCCCGGTTTTGGGCTCATATTGGCCATGGAGGTATTTTCATTAACCTTTCCCCATTTTTCATCGAACATTTTCTCATACACTTCTACAGGAAGGAATTTTACGCAATATTCCACGAGCAGTGCTCTTTTTCGCCGTGCAGGTAAGTCTCACACCAATTGTTTACCATTTAATCTGAAATATGGAATCCGAATAATCGACCAATCAAACAGGCGGCAATGGGGTGGCCATTCCTTGCTCATGATTGGCGGGCTTACATGAATGGCGCCTTTGACTTGGGAAGAGTTTTTACCTACACTTGGACTGTACGATGTATTATTGGTTATATTTTCTCTACATTTTCTTAACTAATATCTATTTGTCTTTTCATAATTAATTAATTAAATAATAAGGTAAATTGGAAATTTATTCCAGAGGAGACTTTCGTCAGTAAGGAACTGGCGTTGGTATGACTCGCTTTTCTCCCTTTTGGGAAATTACACGGACAATTCCACACCAGTCACACTGATGATTGAGGGACAATGTTTAGGGTCTGCTGTGCGGCCATTTTGCGATGCTTCTGGTTTTCTTCTTCAAGAAGTGGAACCAAATTCCGCTATCGGAGACTCTCGCCCTTCTTCCTCGACTGCCGCGACCGCGGCTTAATCCCACTTGTGCGTTTCTTGAAGAAAATGTTGCATTTTCCTTTCAAGGCGATCATTATGATATATCAACTTTCTCTCCTTTCAGATGTGCTCGGTGTCCTTTTTGAGTGCAATTTCATTGGAATTTTATTCGCCCGTTCGCTACACTTCCAATTCTTCACGTGGTATTTCCACACGCTGCCGTTTCTTCTCTGGAATACCAATTATTTCACACCGATCAGGTAACATTGCAATGCAACAATGACAACATTTTTTTTTGCAATATGAAAATTAAGACAACAAACAAAAACTTCCAATCCTTTCGTTGTGACTAGGCTCGTGCTCTGGGCTGGCATTCTCTACGTGTGGGACACATTTCCGTCGACACCATTTACCTCGCTTTTGCTATTGGCTCTCCATGTTACACTCCTATTGGGACTTCTGTTCTCACCTCCGCCGCCGCCCTACGCCGCCCTTGCCTACGCATCCACAACAACGCGAAAACCGGGCAAGAAGCGACACAGCAAAGCATTGTGAAGAAATACAGACTTAGAAAACAAAAGCATGACTGTCAATAAAACTCTAGAGTGTGTTTATTGGCGCTGTAACGCGAGGGAGAAAATGGTTGCTGGAGTTTAGAAAAAGGTGAAGGGGGTCAGGGAAGAAGCGGAGGAAGTCCACTCGGCATAGCCGATGAACGAGACGGGAGTGGTGGTAGGAACGACGGTGGGGATGACAGTGGGAACAGTTGTGATGCGAACGACGCCCTCTTGGAACTGTCCACGGGCACAAGTTCAGTTCCTTGAGTTAGCGAGAATGAATCCAATTATACACGTACGTTCACGTTGGGCTCCACCTCCTTGGTCTTCGTCACTGTGACAGTCTTGGTCACGTCAGTTCCAGGAGAGGCCACCAGGTTGGCTCCGGTCAAGATCACCTCGCCGTCGTTGGCGAAAACCATGCAGAGACCAAGAAGGAAGAAAGCCAGGCAAACGAAGAGCTTCATTATGTTGTTGGAGTAAAGGGATCTGTGTGGATGATTAGAGAGCTTTGGAGTGATACGCTAATGGACGAGGACCTGCAGTATTTAAGAACCACCGAAAGGAGGGCTGTGTTGACATTCCAACAACTTGACGAACTCCCAGCGAGCGAAATTTCGGTAGAAAACGAGCAAGTCTAAATTC
>CDFF01071350.1:0-22383 GCA_000826265.1 Acanthamoeba culbertsoni
GCTGCGTACTCAGACGCAGTGGACATGAAGTCGAGGACCTCGTCTGGCTCTGCTTCGCTGAGCTCCCTCATCCATTCGGCCTTGATTCTTTCCGCTCCTGGTCGAGGTTGTTCATCGACTGAAAGTGTCGTTCTTTTTCTGTGTAAGTGAACTGTTGGCGGTACCCTCTGGCCACCGCTCAGCATGCAAGCGCAGCCTCTCCATGGCCAACCTATACCAGTCCTTGCTAGTACTGGCATCCGGCAGGCTGTGGGAGGCATCGTATTCCTTTCTTTTCATCTTTTTGTCTCTGGGCGATTTATCCTGTTTGGCAATCAGGCCAGCAGAGTCGACAAGTGGGGGCGAGTCCAAAGACACAAGCGGCCAAGTGTTGAAGTAGGCCCTTTGCCACACTCGCAACGTGGCACTCCACGAGTTCTCCTCAGGATAGAGGATGTCGCGCCAGCGGCTGCAGACCATGGAGCAGCGAAGGAGGTCGGCAACACCAACCCACTGCCACACGGCACACAACATTTCGTTTGGCAACGAGCCACTTCCTCCCGTTGGCCCTTCTGCGAGTCGTAAAGTTATTGGTTGTTGTTAAATAAACCGAAAACGCGGCAACATACCACACGGGTGCTCGCCGGCATCGCTGGTCGTACGCCTCCTCTTGTGTCCCATTTTTTCATAATGTGTCCCAACACGCCGAGAACAAAAACAGGAAGTCGGAAAATTTTCAAGGAAATGAAAGCGTAGCGCCGGCGATCATTCATCGTGCACAACGTAAATGGGAGGGAGGGCTTGAATTTCCGCTACTTTAAAATGTTTATTCTTCTCAGTCGGTGATGCCAAAGCGGGGCCATAGGTCATGCAGACTTTCAACCTGGCCGGACTCTCGTGCCTTATCGATGGCCAAACATACTACCGCGCTACGGAATCCCTCCTCACCGCTCGCCTGCACCGAAGAAAGATGAGAAACCAAAGAAATCAATTGCATAATATTCAAATTTATAGGAATATAAATAAATATACAAACAGGAAACATGGTAGTGACCTTGGGTGGAGTTTCTTCATCAATGCTGCACACAAGATCGTCGACTATGGTTTCATCCGCACCGCCTGATAGAAGTCTATGGTTAGTAAAAAAAAAAAATGGGCTCACAGTTCCAATGTAACCACAAATATTTCAAACACACCGTGCAAATCAGCGGAACGACAGCGAATGGCCTGCACTATATCATTTTCGACGAAAGAGACTTTGATCTTGCCCTTGTAAAGATCGCCTGCGCAACAAAAGCGTGGATCAAGTTAAGGTACGTGTACGTGATTGGCAGCACAATAATAATAATTATAATTATAATAATAATAAAAACAAAAAACGAAAAACTGCACCAATCAGAGTGCCCTTCACGCCAAAAATGCGCAGACATCGTTCGGGAAGCGCAGAATTGCAGTTGGTATGAAACGTCACCCTAACATTATTCCGGTACTCCATAATAACCACCTGTCAATATATAATAAAAGTAAGATACGAAATATATGCATAAAAAATTAATGTATTGATATATCTATATATATATATATAGATATAGCGCGCCTGTTGATGGACTCACTTGATTATCTTCAGTATCTTTATCACTCTCAAATGGGTCAACATCTTCCCACGCATGCCAGAGACGATAGGCGCGTCCAGTTTCCGTATCCTTTTATGGACATGCAATGTAACCAATTGCACAGCTAAGATAAAATGGATGGGAATTCAGCTCACCGGTTTGTTCTCAGGGATAAAAATGTCCAATCCCGCAAACGAAGCAACCCGAGTGGGCAACGAGTCTAATTGGTTGTCGATCAACAAAAATGGACCAATCAGGATTTTCAATATATCTTTACGGTACCTAGCAACCAGTTCACTATGTCAATATCATGGCAGCATTTTTCAAGAATGTGAGGGCCCGATTGGTCCCTGTGCCGCCTCCAGTTTCTGTCATTGAAATTTCAGCTCAGTCCAACCCCTTGCCTTATTGTGTCGACATTGTTGAAATACCGCATGATGTAACCGCCGTGAGCAGGCATCAAGTTCTCATTGGCCTCCACGGAGACGATCCTGCCGAGCTTCCCGCTGTCGACGATATGTTTTATCTTTTGGTAAAATTCCGCATGCCGGAGGACGAATCCCGTGCTGAACAACCGGCCACTCTAAATTATTGTTATATATGACATATATTTTTATTATGATCATCTTCTTTTTTGAAAAAAAATAAAAATTGGAAATAATTATTGGGAAAAAAAAGAGAAATTGTTACCGCAAGCCAGGCATCGCGTATTTCGACACAGTCTTCAAGTGTAGTGGCGAGAGGCTTTTCGCAGAACACGTGCTTGCCATGGCGGAACGCTTCTACGCAGTGTGCCTGTCACAAATATTTTATTTTATTTTATTTTATTTTAATTGCAGTTGATTCTTGGTTTGTTTTGTTGTAATTCTCTCAGAAGCATTTGGTACCTTGTGGAGGTAATTTTTGGAGCCCACGAGCACCCATGAGAAGTCGAGTTCCGCTGCGAACAAGTCTTCATGTGACGTGAACGTGGGCACTTGGCTCAGGTCCAAGTCCGTAACCAACCTTGTTATGCACTGTTGTTTAGTTCCCAGGGAAGGTTTATTTTATTGTATTTTATAATATTAAGGAAAGTTAATAACTAAAAAATAAATATAAAATTATAAATAAATTAATAAAAGGGATTCGTGAGTGTCACACTTCAAATGTTCGACCGCATGGCGTATGGCCTCAGGCGAGTCGTCGCATAACGCTCTTATCTCGACAAGCCCGGTTTTCTGGTGCGCCTTGGGCACATAGTGCTGCCCGCCCCCGTGTTTGATGAGCAAGAATTGGAGAAGGGTGGTCATCCGCTGCCCCAGTCCAATGACCACCACGCCCACGGGTTCCTTGTGCACGTATTCCCTCACTTGCACTTCGTCGTCTCCTCCTTTTGCAGGGTCACCTGGGTCCTTTTCCTTTCCTTTGAGAGAAGGAGATGAAGAAGAAGAAGAAGAAGAAGAACTGGCCCGCGAAGAAATAAGTTGGCTCACTTGAAGACCCATTCAACGTAGCTTGCACAAAAGCAAGAGGAGGTTATCGCTCTACAACTTTGGGCGTTCTTTGAATCATATTCCAGGATGTGAACAATGAAAAATAGAGAGAAAAAAGAAAACAAAGCAAAGCGAGGGTGTCGGGAGATAAAATTAAACGTGGTCTAGTTCTGTGGTAAGCCTATGTGTTGCATGATCAGAAAAACCTCACACGCGGGATTTGGGCGAGACTGGGTCTTGGGAGGAAGGCAACTCTCGCACGGCGTGGGGAAGATCCATGAGCACCAGGGGCGTCACCCCGTGTCGGTATCCAGCCGGAGGCATGCTGATCATTTGTCGCCACCACTCTCTGATCAGGGCATCACATGCGACTGCGCCCTTATCATGGCGCTGCAGAGAGGAAGCATGCGTTCGCTTTTCAGTCTCTACACGCGGTCTCTTGTGTGCACGAGTTGAGTCCTCGCTTGTCTTCTGCGTTGCCTCTTGCCTTAGCGGCTTTTTTCTGAAGAAAGGGGAAGTGTAAAGGGAAGGGAGAAAGAGGGGAGGGGAGGGGAGGGGAAAAAAGAGAAGAAAAAGAAGGAAAACGACGCATACGTTACGCCTGCTTGGCTCTTCTCTGTATGTTTCAGGTGCTCTACCTTCAGAAGCACGGCTTTCTTGACGCGCGGCCAGCTGGATAAACCTTGTAGACGGCCATCAGTGGCATCTCGTACAATCCCGCTCAACACGCTAATGTACGTGGCGAGGGTTCGTGGTGCATATTCTTTGCCACGGGCTTGCCTCACTTCCCACACGAACTTTTCCACCCACCTCTCCAGCTCTTCTTGGGTGAGGGAAGCAAAGGCCGGTATGCTGTATCCGTGAGTGCACTTCCAGTCATCCCAAGTCCTTAGGACAGACTTTTGAACGTCCTGATAACATTTTGGAGGCTGCGCTCGACCATAGGTGCGCGCATTAACTGCTTGCATCTGTTCTTCGGGACAAGCTGTCGCTTTTCTTTCTTTTTGTCGTTCGTTGTTGTTTCCTTTTTGTTTTCTTTTATTGCATTCGCAAAAAAACGCATGCTTAATGAAAAGGGCAGATGTACAACTATTCACAAAAGATCTCATGTGTAACGCCTGCTTGTGGCTCCGGGTTCTTGCGAGGGGTCCTCTTCCGGCTTCCCAATCTGGTGCCGCGAATTCTTCGCTAAAGACGCTCCGTCTCCGTATTTCACAGGCTCTCCGGGCGCTGGAAGGGCTCCTCCTCTACTTGCTTGCAACGAGCAGGTGTACACATAGTGCTTTCATTTAATTGGCCTCGTTCCTCGCTTCAGTTCACCATTCGACCATAAAAGGCCTCCACGTCGGCGAACAGCGAGTCGATGTTCTGGTTCGCCTCCGACTGCTCTCCTGCACCTCCGGGCGGCGCTGCGCAGCCATTCAGTCCCAGGAACGGGCTGTTGGTGGTCGAGCAGTCGAAGAACGAGTTGAACCAGTCGTCGTCCTCCATTACAAGGCCCACCGTTCCGGCCTCGGCCACGACCCCCTGCTGGCCCTCGGGCGAAGACTCCCCGTGAGCCAGGCCATGTGGCTGTTCGTGATGCTGCTGCTGGTGCTGGTGGTGGTGTTGCTGCTGCTGCATCATGAAGTTCTCCACCGCAGCAGCAGCCACCGCCGCCATGTCCGCGCAGGCATCTTCTGTAGACACCTTCTGTACGCCGAGCGTAGCGGGGTCGATGAAGGGTCCGAAGCTGGAGAAGGACTCGCTTCCCGCACAGAAGTCGCTGGCCGAGCTCGCGGACGAGAAGCTGCCGCTGGCGCTGCTGATGGAGGACGCCGACATCCACTGTTCGTCCAGCGGGGCCTCGCCCGCCGGCTGCTCCTCGGCCGTGAAGTGCCCGCCTCCCATGTGCAAGTCCAGCGTCTCGGCCGGCAGCGAGCTCGCCACCATGGGCCGGTAGCGGTGCTGGTGCTGCGGCTGAGGCTGCTGTTGCTGAAGATGGAGATGCTGCTGGTGGTGGTGCTGCAGGTGTGGGTGTGGGTGCGGGTAGCCGTAAGGGAGGTGGGACTGGGCCTGCTGGTGCGGGTGGTGATGGTGGTGATGGTGATGGGGATATTGTCCCGCCTGTGCCAAGGGGTGTTGGTACGGGGGAGGAGACGACACGTAGTCGGCCGACTTCAGGCTCATGTGGTGGTGCTGAAGGTGGTGCTGTTGCGCGTAGTGCGGGGACGGGGCGGGCGACGAGTAGCCCGAAGAAGAAGAGGAAGAAGGGGGATGGCCTGCGTAGGAGGATGAAAGCGGCGACATGCACTCGAACGAGGAGTAGCCTGCGCTCGGAGCGCTGTGATGCAACGGTTGCATGCCAGCGCTGTAGCCCGATACGGATTGGTGGTGCTGCACCGGAATGTGAGGCATGGACGCCCTCTGGCCGGTCTGGTTGGGGGCACAGAAGGCATTCCTGTCATTCCACTGTGGGTGGCCAGCTGCGACGTTGGGCATCGAAGCCCTCTCGGGAGGGACGTGGGAAGAAGACGGCGACGACGAGACGTCGAAGGTGCGAAGGGTTTCCGTCGAAGATGGTAGCAGAGGGGCAGAGCCACCCATTCTTCGTTCCTCCTTTTCGGTGGACCGTTCCCTCTCGCGGTCCTTTCTCCGCCTCTTCTTGGACATGTCGCTGCGCAGCGACGGAGAGGACCTGCGGGAAGACCTGCTGCCCTTCTCGCCGGGCAGGCCGGTCACGTTTTGACCCGCGTAGAAGAACATCTTGCGCTCGCTCTCTCGCAGCTTCCTCTTTCGCTTTCGCTCGTACTCGTCTTCTTCATAGTGCTGGTACTGTTGAGTGGAAAGTTCAAGTCTTGGTGAGTACACATACCGAACATAAACACATCAGCAATAACTACAAGATGAGGTTCTGCAGTACCCTGTCCGAGTACTGGGAGTGGTCTGCCAGAACCTGAAGGAACGAGTGCACATACTTCCTATCGATAGTGTTCCCGTCAAGCAGGGCCTGGTGTACGTTACGCAGACGGAAAGTCAGTTCATGCTGTGAATTGTTGGCGTCTTATTATTGGACCAAGACCGTGGAATCGTCCAATGGTAGTTGCGGCGAAGTGCGGCAAAAGGGGAAAAGGGGACGCACCTGGCCCAGTGTGGGGATGGAGGTAAGTGGTGTGTGGCTCTGGCCCAAAGGGTAGTGCTGGCGGTCCTCACCTGAACGAGCCCGGACACGCAAAGGAAGGATGAGTTACTCCTCTGTCTCTGACTCTCCTCGCCAGTGGCGCGCGGGCATTCTACGGACACGGGGAGGGGGTAACTTGGTGCATACCGTCGTCCTCCAGGGCAGTCTCTCCCTCTTGGCCCTCGTACGGAACCTCTTGGGCGCTGTTCTCAGCAGTGGCGCTCTCTTGGTGAAGGCGGACCTGCGGACAGGCATCTTCGGCCTGTACAGGTGCGTTCACCTCGACGGCCGCGCTGGCCATGGCGAGTGAAGAAGTGTAGATAGCGGAAGAAAGGTTGAAAGGAGAAAGTGTCGGATGGAGTTAAGCGGGTAGGCCCGGGCAGCAGGCTGAGGTAATGATAGAGAAGGAAGGAATGAGCTGTCGTCGGACGGGTTCGTTATCACGGGCGACTAGAAGGGATTAGGTGAGGCGGCCAGACCGAGCGCAACTGGAATATGTATGTAACTGTAACGACGACGGAAGCTCCCTTTGTGGCCACTGGAGGCTTGCAAGAGAGGCAAGTCAAATGAAGATAAGCGAGGAAGGCGCTCGGTTTTCTCTCTGGTGGCAGTGCTTAAGTTGGCCACTCACGAATCGCCTCAGAGGCAGTGAAGAGTGATGACGCGTTCCGAAAGGGATGCGAAGAGGATGGGACGACGTCTCGGTGTTTGAAACGGGTTTTGCTTCAGCAAATCGAGATTGCACTTTTAAATGCTTGAACGCGACCAGGATAAGACCAGTGCTCGACTGCCGGGATTTTTCCCTGTCTTTGCCCAGCGAATGACCAGCTGCGTTTTTTGATACAGGTCTGGGCGGCGACAAATCACACTGCAGATCTCGTACCTCGTCTGGGCAACAACGTGTCAGTACTCGTTTGCAGTAATCAACACATAGTCATGGTCCATCAATCTTCGGGTTAGGCATTCCTGCGGATGGAGATGTTCCTGCCAATTTTAAACAAGTGGGAAATTCGGGCAGTTCTTTTAGGGAGTTTTCCCTCTATTTCAGCCCGGTTTTTTCCTTTTCGTCCGGCCCACACAGGTGCCAAGCTGCCTTGTAACTGATGGAACAATTCGAATTTCGCCCTTATCGCGCTGCAAAGAGGGTAAGCCCAGGCTTAAAGAAAGACCGATCGCCTTCAAAGTTCATCAGTGAGATCTACTCTCTGCGTTTGACGCAGCAATTGACGGGCAACCTTCTGCAGTCCCACTTCTTTATTGGTACCCTCGCGAGGTCTTGAGTTCTTCCGCAGAGCCCTGGAGTGATCCTGGCAGGAAACCTAAGTGTCGACCTTTTGTGGTGAATTCCCTTCGCTTGCCTTGCCCTATTTGCCCTTAACTTTCCTCCATTTGCACGCTGTTGAGTAGCGCGGAGGAATAAAGCGTCCCGTTTGAATTGCCTTCTTTCCGCTCAGTGTGGAGCCACCCACGAATACCTTTAAAGGAGGCAAGGAACAGGACGCCATTTTCCTTCTCCCCTTTTCTGAACACCATCCGCAGACCGCGCTACTCAAACTCATACTGCTGCTGCTGTCGGCTCGGCTTTCGGCATGGATTGTGGCGGAACGATGGTCCGTCAAAGGCCCACCTTCACTACCCAATTCGCGATTGTTATCGTCCTCGCGTGTTACGTCTTGTCTAGCGCTTCGGCACTCAAGTGGGAAGTCCCTCCACTTCGAGAGGAATGCTTCTATCATCCCATCGAGAAGGGCAGTACCGTAGTTGCGCAGTACCAAGTCATTGCAGGCGGCAACAGAGATATCGACTTCACCGTAAGGCCGCCCTCACAACTGCCGCTTGCATGTTGTAGAAGAACAACAAATATATATTTATGTGTGTACATGTATATCAGGTGTATGGCCCCCACAAGAACGTCGTGCATCGGAACATGCGCACCACTGGTGACAGTGTAGCGTTCTTCCCTACGTGCGTCATTAGAGCTCTGTCCGTGCTTTTGGTGTGCTTCGGGATCTCTCTAAGATAACCCCCCCCATTAGGTCGACTGGTGAGTATCGCTTTTGCTACAGCAACAAGATGTCCAACTGGGCGCATAAGGTAATCGACGTTCACATAGCCGTGAACAGCCGTGAACAGGACAAACCTCGTACGTATGGTGGTAACGTTCACAATGGAGGAGAGACTGACCGCAGTAGTACTCCTCTACAGCTGAGGATCCTTTGGCTCACTCGATATGGCAGCTTCGGAAGAACATCGACACCATAAGAGACGGTCAAATCCAGTTCAAAGGACGTGAACGCATACAGCGTGACCGTAAGTTTGCCGTCTCCTTCGGAGTGCGTGAGCGTAGGTCTAACATGGGAAGGGGACAGTGGCGGAGTCTACTTGTCAGTGGACTCTAATGTGGGGCCTATGGGAGGCCTTCTTGGTCTTGTTGTTGGCAATCTTTCAAATCGCGCAGCTTAAGGCAACCTTTGAAGGTACTCCTCTCCTGTTCTCTTTGTGCCTTTCTGTGCTCAACTTACAACCCGAACAGCGGGTTCACTCCACAACGTTTCAGCTTCCGCCTGGACTTGCATACAACGAGGACAGCGCTTCCTGGTGGGCTTTCTGGAAGGAAGCCGTCGAGGACGAAAGCCGTTTGAATAAATTTTCATATTTTTTCTCCATGATTTCTTTTCTTTTACTGATCACACAAATCTTAGCGGAGACTAATTTCGCATGGCGCTTACACGAGAACAGATGCTTGCTTCCGCGCAGCAAGAATTGGTGGCTTTCCAGGACATGTACAACAGGTACCTATTCGTTGACATGAACCCCCAATTTCCGTGAATCTTAATTTTTGCGTCAGAATGCAACATCAGTGCTGGAAGAAGTGTGTTCTGCGATTGGCCGAGTCCGAGCTGAGCGTGTCAGAGGGCATGTGCGCCGACCGATGCGTTAAGAAGTACATGGAGGTGATTTCTCCCTCCTTAAGTCATGGGACTCTTCTTCTGTCTGTTGCTCAAGTTTCTCCTCTAGGTGCATAATCGCGTGGGCAAGGTGTTGCAAGGTCTACAGCAGCAGCAACAACAGACACAACAAGGGCAGATGCAGTAGGGACTGACAATCGGAGGAATTTATGCTTATAAATACTTATCTTCTTACAACATATTGATCACCAGCAGCCGGCCTGCACAGTCAGGCTGAAGCGATCGATCTTGACACCAAGGGCGGCAGCTCGGGAGATGACCTTGTTGTACATTGCGGTGTTGGCAAAGGACGAGTTACGGGAGAGGATCCACGCGAACTCAACGGGAATGGAGTTGAGCACTTCGCTACAGCTGTAGGCAATGCTGTAGGTCTCATAGTCGGTCTCCAGAATCCACACTATCGATATGCATGCACAGATGAGCAACAAATCCGGAAAAGAAGCAAGTGAGCGATCATAAGGGATGTACGAGGAGCGGGGAAAGGGTTGACGCTGAAGCTGACGGAGAGCTTGGCGGGCTGGCTTGGGTCAGGAGCGTACGCATCGCCAATGAAGCTCTCAGGGAAGCCCTACGAGAGCAGCATTGTCCACCAAGGTGAGGTTAATGCCACTAAGAACGTGGTAAGAGTTGCAAGGTCGGTACCTGGACGCTGCCAATGCGAGCAGTGTTGTTGACGACTACGTGGCCGTTATTCTTCAAGGTATAGTGGGCAGTGTCGCAGAAGGTGTCGTACTCGGGGTACATGTACCAGTAGCGAGCAATCTCGTACCACAAGCCCATGTAATTAGCCGCCTGTAGGTGAAAAGGGGTAAGCTTGTGGACAGGTGACCCACGGGTGGTCCGCATTACGTTGAAGTTTGACTGGACCGGAGGCTGTGGGCATCTCCACATGGGGGCGCACTGGGCTGTATGTTACAGGTTAGTTCTGTTGGGGAATCTTCAGCTTGAGGGACGAACCAAGAAGTAGGAGGCCGAAGAGAGACAGGGCTAGGAGGGCGAGTCTGGCCATGGTGTGGTGTTCGTCTTCGTAAGACCCACCTTTTTTTGTTGTTTTATAGTGGTCGTCTTCTTTTCATTGGATCATATTGGCGCGATAATCCTTGCGTAGTGTTTAGCAAACTGCGTGTCGATGATCTCTTTAGGTGATCAGGACCTAATAAGGGCCCAGCACAACTGCAAGAGAAAGCCAGGAAATAACATGATTTTCATTGTCAGTTCCATACCTGATATTCTTGCGCGGTTCCCTGTGGGGCGTCAATAGGCGTCGTTTGCTGTTGATCCGTCTTGGATTCGATTTGAGGAGTGGAGCAAGGCTTGCCAACTAGCTTGTTTTTCTAGCCTCATGAAGACGCTAGTCGTGATTCTAACATTGGTCGCCCTGGTCACGTCATGCTGGGGTGTCACGCAGTGGCAGGGCAACGACCCTGGTGTGCCACAGCGGAGCAAGAAAGATTCCACTGTAGTCTGCGACTTGTGCGTGTACATTATGGAGTGGGTGGACGCACGTCTCGAACACAACGCGACTGCTGACTTTATCGAGGCCACGCTTCGAGCTGGATGCAATGAGCTCTTTTCCTCCGTGCCCTATCTGTTTGATACTGTAATGAGTCCTCCTTCATGTTCGTTCAAAACCATTAACTTTTCTTCCTCCTGACCGCAGTGTATCAGTTTTGTTGTCTCGTACAAGGACTTCTTTGCATTCAACATTCAGGAGGCACTACTTCCCTGCTTACGCTGCTTACGTCTCTTTACTCAGTAGCATTAACAAGCTATGCAGGAGCTGGGCGTGGACCATGTATGCAGTAGTCTTCAGGTCTGCGTTCCCGACCCTACTACCCCTCGAGGCGTTCACCTCGCCTTTGGTGGCGACCCCTCCCGCATGGCCGTCTCATGGCTCACCTATCGTACTCAGCCCATGTCTACTGTTTCTTTCCTTGACCTTTGCCCAAAGTACATTTATGTATGTTAATCTTTATGTAGAGCCCACTCTTACTTCGGTCGTCGAGTGGTCGTTGTCCCCGAATGGCGCCTTCTCTGCCTCTGCCAGTGGGTCTCAGACTTCCTACCTGGCCTCGTATGCACCTTTCCTTCTTCTCTTCATCTTGCTTTGCTAAGGTTCCCTGTGTTTCTCCACAGGGCGGGATACAACCACCATGTAGTGATAACCGGTCTCAAGCCCGGCGCCAGGTTACCTTAGAAGTCCTTCAACACTTACCGAGCTTCAACTCCACTCACCCTTCTTCCTCTTCTTCTTCTTCTTCCTCCTCCACCTCCTCCTCCTCCTCCTCAAATAGATACTACTACCGCTGTGGAGACATGCAGGGCGGCTGGAGTGAAGTTCACTCGTTCGTGAGCGCTCCGGACCTTTCTCGTCCCTTCTCCGTCGCTGTTTACGGGTACTTGGTGGTGTTTGTGAAAACGTTGTCATACTCATGAGCTAATCGCCTGTTGGGATGAAGGGACATGGGAGTCCACAACAGCCGCAACACGATCACCCGCGTGAAGCGATTGGCCAATTCCTCAGCAATCGATTGGGTGCTTCACGTCGGAGATATATCGTAAGGCCACCTGAAAAACATTTTCCAAATATTTTCCTGACACTGGCAATTTCGATAACTATTCAAGCTATGCGGATGACTACGCGGGAAACATCTATGAGTACGTTTGGGATCAGTGGTTCAAGAAGATGCACCCACTACCTGCCTCGGTGCCCTACATGGTGGGTCCCGGCAACCATGAGTTCTCCTGCATGCATCCGTTGTGCGCGCTCTACTCGGCCAACTTCACCGCGTACAACCATCGCTTCCGGTACATCTTGTGTTGTGTTGTTAGTGCTTCGGAAGCTAAAGGCCCGCAGGATGCCAGGACCTGAGAGCGGATCCAATACGTCAATGTTTTACAGCTTCGACTATTCATATGCTCATTTTATTTCGCTCAGCTCCGAAACGGACTATCCCTACGCGTAAGTGCCCCCATTCCTAAGGATTCTTTTCTTGACTGACAGTCTCTTTCTTCTAACACTTCATACAGTCCCTACGCGTCCAAGTTCGGCGATCAGTTGGCCTGGCTGGAGCGAGACCTTCGAAAGGCCGCCACTTCTCGAAGCCCATCACGTCCCTGGATAATCGGTACAATCCCCACCGCTACTCTTCTGCCGAGGAAATGCATGTCAGAAAGATATACTTTCCAAAAAGAAAATTCGGACCGTCCGTCAACCGAAGCATCCGTGGTCCAGTGGCAAGATTTCCGCCTGCCACGCGGGAGACCCGGGTTCAATTCCCGGCGGATGCATACACTTTTTCTGGATTGTTTTCTGACAAGCTCCTTTTTTTCCAAGTCTTTGCGCATCGTCCCATCTACACGGCCAACGCACAGTACTTTGACCATCCGGTGGGCTACGCCAAATATCTCCAGGACTCCTTTGAAGGTGTTTCCTTCTCCAGCATCGCTATGCTCGTGTGTTGATCGCTTCTGTGTTTTCCAGACTTACTGCACAAGTACGGGGTTGATCTGTACATCGGTGCGCACGAGCATTCGTACGAGCGCGGCTATGCAATCTACCGCGCAAGGGTAGTATCCAAGGACTATGTGAACGCCGGCGCGCCTACATATGTCGTCGCCGGAGCTGGAGGCGTGCGTAGATCCACTTGATTTTCGGAAAGCATGCATGGAAGCTCGCTTCATTTTTCGAGGAATGACACGGATGCTACTTGGGCGTTACAGTGTATTGAGGGGCTGGACCCGTGGCCCTCCTCACGCATGCCGACGTGGACTGCCGCACGGTACAACGAGGACATGGGCTACGGTATACTCACCGTTGAACCAACGACCCTCACATGGCAGTACCACTCCTCGTCAGACGGCGTGGTTCAGGACCGCTTCACCATCACCAAGACTTCGCTCGGAAGAGAACAAACTGCGAAAGAATGAACCCTTTGGTGTATAAATGAGAATAATTTAAAAGTATTTAAGGAATTAGAAACGGAATCCTCGAGAACCTTCTTTAACAAGCCACAGAGAGCGAACCAAAGCGGCCCCACTACTTTTTATTGCCGCCACACGTGACCGACCCCTTCACTTTCTATGCGGAAACAAGGTGGATGCTCGGCAGCGTCATGTGAGACCAAGAGACAGTGTTCAGTTTGCCCAACGGAAAGGAATTCACGACTACGAAATAAGTGTGAAAGCCAACTACAATATAGGTGCATTGATCGCCGACATTGCCATGCCGTGCAGAAGAAACAATTTTCTATTTAGAAATCCGGCAGACAACCCTATCGAGCGATTGTGTAGATGCTTGGTGAGAGGGTCGTACCCGTCTCTTGACCTGGCAGAGGATGCTGCTGTCCGGCAACCTGAGAAAAGCATAGACAAGCACACGCAGGATAAGCGTGAGGCCCAGATACGACTTCTGCGACCAATGGCGCAACCAGCAAAGTATCTAGTCGAAGGGAAGAAGAAGACGCACGCTAGCTGACGCCTTAACACCATGCAACTTGCTCGAGATTCTCGGCAATAAATGGGTTGTCCCCTCTGAAAGGCCAGTGCGAAGAGAGGCTCGTGAGAAAGCAGGAAATTGGGTGAGATCTTTTTCAGGGAAAAGAACAGTCGGAAATTTGGAGGTGAAAAAAAAATAAAAAACAAGACAGTTAATCGATCAGCAACCCATCACTGCCTCGTTGATCAAAAGAAGTTTACAACGCTTAGTTTTAACTCGTCCTCTCAAGATGTTTGGTGACATGTTTGAAGATGAGGACGACTACAGCTTGTCGTCCTTCACGACAGGACGCGGCAACGGCACGGCAGGGCGCACCTGGTTGAGCAGACCTTCTGACCCACGCCCAGAGCCTGGCTTCGTTGGCCTGCTCAACCAGTACAGATCCTGCCTTTTTTTTTGTTGGCAGTACAAAAACACGCATCTTTACCACTATTTCATTTTCCAAACAAATAAATACAAGGGGAGCTACGTGTTACCTCAACAGTCTCATTCAAGCGCTCTATATGACGCCCGAGCTGCGTGCAGGCCTTTTTGAGCTGTCGCTTGACGACCTCCAGGTGATCACCGCAGCGCCGCCGCAGGAGCCCTCGCATGAAGCAGCTGCAGCTTCACCACCACAAGCGGGGGAGAAGCAGGAAAAGAACGAAAACGAAAGCACGCCCGAGGAGCCCTCCGCAGCGACCGAAGCAAAGAAGAACGAGGCCGGGGATGAGCTCGATCAAGAAAAGGCGACCGACGTACAGCCACCAATCGGCGCAGACGCGCCGAACGTCGACATACAAGAGAAGGTGACGGACACCAGGGCACAGGCCGCAGAGGACGATGACACGGAGGCCTTCCTGGCGTCGATGGGATTCGAACAGGAGGCCGTGTTGCGCGCCATCAGAAGATTCCCGCGCGACCGCGCGCGCGCCGTGGAGTGGCTTCTTTCCGGCGCGCCTGATGACGAATCGCCAGAAGAGGGGCAGAAGAATGAGCGAGACACAGAACAGGCCGAGACCGAGTTATGCGGACTGGGCGCGGACGCGTTTGGTGAGGGTACAGAAATATCTGAACTATGCGATGCCTGCAAAAACATGGATTGGTTACATTTCTTTGCCTGTTCCTCCCCAGGCGACTTGTTCGAAGGCGCGGCCGATGCCTTTGGAATGCAGGATGATGACGATGACTATGGCAACGAGAACGACGGCCATTCTGAGAAAGCCGGGCCAGCCGACCACGAAGACGACGAGGAGCAGAGGCAGGCCAAGAAGGAAGAGACACAGCCGAGACACGAGAAGTCCAGCGAGCCCGAACAGAAGACGACGGCCAAGCTGAAGCAGCAGCAGAAGCAGCAGCATCACGAGCAGGAGGAGTGGAGCTGTCACCTGTGCACGTACCTCAATCACCCGGCCAAGCTGTACTGCGGCATGTGCGAGACGCGCCGACAGCCCTCTGTCGACAAAGCGGACGCCCAAGCGACGCATTCCGGATCCGAGGCGAGCGCGGTGGCCTCGAGAGCCAATGGGAGAGCAGCAGCGGAGGGCCTCCTCGAGGAGGGGAATGTCACGGAAGAGCCGGAGAAGGATAGCCAAAAGGGGGAACAGGTGGGTTGGCCAACATTGGTGTCGACATGCCGGGTGGCAGCCAATCGGCAACAAAACAAGCACCCGATTTGATTCTCATCTTCATCCCACCTTGGCGTTTTTGCAGGTCATCGTGAAGAAGCGCAAGATTCCTATGGAACTTCAGAGACTCTTTGCCCGAATGCAGGTCTGATTCATGTTTTCTGCTTCTTTTTCTTTTGTTCTTGGTTTGGGGAAACAATTGCTTCTTTCTTGGCGGCTTTTTAATATGCCAAGCATTTTTTTTTCTTCTCCCATTCATTTTCATAGGCTGCCGATGTGGACGCCGTCTCCACCGAGTCTCTGACGGAGAGCTTTGGCTGGCAAGGCCGCGAGATGTTCGAACAGCAGGACGTCCACGAACTCAATAGGTAGTCTACCTGCTTAGTTAGCGCATATATATTTCTCTCTCTCTATCTATGTATATATATGTATGTATGTATGTATATATATATATATTATGATCGGTATATCTAACATCGTCATCGATCCTTTGTCTCCTTTTGCTGTGACGAACACTGCCGGCAGAGTGCTATTCGACGCCATCGAGCGTTCGCTGAAAAACACGCCGGCGCGCTCGCTCATCTCCGATCTATATAAGGGCGTGACCGTCAACCAGATCGTGTGCACCAATTGCAAGAACGTGTCCGAGCGCGAGGAGGCATTCCAGGACGTCACCCTGACTGTGGCCGGCCTCGGGTCGGTCACGGCCAGCCTCGCCGCCGCCACCGAGTTTGAGATGCTTACCGGAGACAACCAGTTGAGTTTTCGCATCCCTCCCCCCCTCCCTCCCTCGTCGCGTTCGCACTATCTTGTCGTGTTCGCTCTCTTTTTTAATCGCGGCGGTGCTGAGATAGATACAAATGCGATAACTGCGGACAACGGGTGGACGCGCTGAAGGGGGCGGTGTTCCGAAGCCTTCCGCCAATCCTCATCCTTTCTCTTTCCCGGTTTACCTATGACGTGGAGCGAGTACGCATGCATGCAAATAATGTGTGGTATGCCAATAATTCACTCTCTCTCTCTTCTCTCTTCTCTCTATGTGAACGTCCCAATAGGACGGACGAGTGAAAGTAGGCGATAAGTTTGCATTCCCACTTCTGCTTGATATGTACCCGTTCACCGAAAAGGCGCGACTAGAGGGACGCTCCCCTGCAACTGTTGCAAGCGAGGTCCCTCCCTCTGTCCAATTGGAAGCCACATCGCAACCCGGGGATGTCTCAGCCGGCACGCAGGACAAGACAGCCGAACTCGAGCAAAAGAAGAACGAAAACGAAGAGAAAAACGAGGAAAATAATGGCAGAAGCAAGCGGAAGAACAAGAAGGGAAAGCAGCAGCAGCAGCAGCAGCGGCAGCAGGAAGAGGAAGAGGCCAAGGAGCGGGAGGAAGAGGAGACCACCTACGAGCTCGAGCAGGGACCCATCGACATCACCTCGCCTCACCTCTACGAACTCTTCTCCGTCATCATCCACTGCGGCAGCAGCGCAGGCAAGTATTCTCGCTCTTTTTCCCACTCCGCATGCTTAGCATGCCTTAGGATATTATTTTGTTTACTTTTATTTTTTTTGCGGACAGGTTTTGGACACTATCACGCCTACATTCGGGACGTGCTTCATTCTTCGCAAACGTTCGGGAAGGAAGCTGGAGGGGAAAAGGCGTCGACGTCGACGTCGACTGGAGATGCGGAGACGCTCCTGGCTGAGGCCAGCCGCGGCTGGTACGACTTCAACGACAGCACCGTCAAGCCAATCCCCGTCGAGCGCCTCGCCAGCCAATACGCTGGCCGCTCCGAGTGCGCATGTAATGACACTCCCCTTCTTCACCATTCCTTCCTTCTTCATGCCACATGTGTTCTTTTCCTGCTTATTTTTTTTTCTTTTTCGCCAATCCTTTCTTCATGTGCGTTGGTTTTTCTGTAGACATGCTTATATACCGCCGTCTGCCGACAAACACCGCGTCTGCGGAAAGCCGATTGGTCACGCCGGTCATTCCTAAGCACCTGGAGGACGAGCTGGCGACCTACAATGAGACGCTCCGTCACGAACGTGATGAATTTGAGCGCAATCGGGGCCTGATCGACATCATGGCCTTCCATCCGCGCCATTTCCGGCTTCTCGGCGGGCAAATCCACAAGCGGATCGCCCCGGCGTCGACAACAAAGGGGGCCGCTGACGTCAGCAGCACGGCCGTGGAGGAGAAGGACAAGAAGCTGTTCACACTATCGAAGGACACAACCGTCGCGCAATGGGTGGCCGACGTCAAAGCCGCATTGGGTGATACGGGTACGAAATCCCAGCCAAAGTTCACACCATTACACCGTTAATTGGAGAATTCGTAACCACTCGGCCGAGTGATTTACAGGCGTGCCTGCGGAGAAGCTGCGATTGGATCAGGTGGAACTCCGTGGCACGCAGTTGCATCTCTCCGGACTGATCAGTCTCCTCGTGTCTTCGATCGAAGAGAACGCAACGCTGGAATCGATAGGAATCAAAGAGGGCAGTAGTCTTTCTGTCCTATTATGGGACGGCGAGACCATCAATGGCGAAAAATACGATCCCGAGGTCCCGAGTTTTTACCTCCCGCCCTATTGAGTCGACAAAAATGATAAACTGTCGACTCACATTCTATGCATATTCATTCCACACAGGCCCACCAAATCACCATTCGGGTGACGCATTATGCGTCGCGGGTCGAAGGGCAGTTGCCGGCGGCCGACGTGGAGCCATTGGTCAACGAATTCAGCGTGCGATTGGGCGACGCGGAGACCGTGAGCGAGCTCAAGGCGAAGATCGCCGCACGTACCGATATTCCTGTCGACAAACAATACCTCTGCCGCATCGAATACCAGTGACGCATTCTCCTCCCCATCAACCATCAACCATCAACCGTCGATCATCATGTTCATCAACTTACACTACCTTTATTACACAGGAAATTTACGCACTTGGCAGAGAACAATATCTCTCTCCTCCAATTGGGAATCTACAATGACTCCAAGGTTACAGTGGAACAACAGCCCTCCGGCAGCGATCGCGTACATAGCTTGCTTGCTTAACCTCCCAACACCTACCTCTGAAATTTCGCTTAGTAACCCCGCGGCCACATTCCTCTCGGGCGCAGTCGTGGGCGTGGGAGATGTTCCTGCGGCGGCAGAAGCTGATGGAGATCTTCGTGACGGACAAGTGCAGCGGAGAGGAGCCCTTCCCCACCATCACCGTCGAGCTCGACAAGAAGGCCACCCTCGCCGAGCTCAAGGCCGCCATCCTCTCCAAGTTCCCTCCCGGTATAATAATGCATATTTATATTTAAAAAAAAAAAAAAACATATCTCGTCTCTCGGTCAAAGAATGAGAGGAATGACGCACGCGACTTAAAAAAAAAACAACAAAAAAACAGGACTATTGGACGCGACGGTCCAATCGCAACTCCGCAGGTCGCTTCCCGGGGGCGGAGAGGGCAACATTTATGTCGACGAGACACGAACGCTCGAAGAGGTGGGGGTTAAGGACGGCGACCGCGTCATCATCGAACACGGTAGGCCCCGTCAGCGACTCGCCGAAATTTCGCACGGGTATACACGGTTGGTCCTATAAATTCCTCCAATCGCAGGTGACGCATCAAAGCACGTGCCAATGACTGGCTTGCGATTCGTCGTTGCGCTTTCGGGAACCAAGGAACGCGCTCTGCCCGACCCGCTCGATATCGACGTGCCACGTAACGCCACCATCGCCAAATGGTAAGTCGTCCAATCACCGTTACATGTCAACGAGTTTTCTGAACGAACCATAATGTATATCTATATCTGCATATTTTTTTTCTTTTTTTTTCTTTTTTTTTTTTTACAGCAAAGAGATGATGTGTACCATGTTTGATAAGCCTGTCGACAATTCGCGCCTTCGTCGCACCGATATTTGGGGCGGACCGGACCGTCTCTTCGACGATGAGCAACTCTCATTGGACGAAGCGAAGGTCCTCCCCGGCGACCTCCTCTGGCTCGAGGAGGGAAAGGTATGTCAAGTATTTTCGGCCCAATTTCATCTCCCAATTCTCTAACAACATACCGTATATGCGGGTTTTGGCGTGAAAAGCCGCCGGTGCGAGGGCAGATCGAAGTGTTCTTCCAACTGTACTACAGACGCGACCAGCGTTTGCGCGCCAAACCCGCGGACAGCATCGACCAACCAACAGCGAAACACGATAGCGATAACGACGCGAAGAAGAACGAAATAGAGAAGAGCGAAGCGAGTCCCGCGAACAAACCCGGCGGCGGCGGCGGCAGCGGCGGCGGAGAAGTCGCGGAAAAGGCAGCGGGAGAACGTGAGCGATTGGCTGCCTTGCGATCGCTCGAGTCACCTGCCGTACACCTGTCCCGGTCCTTCCCGGCGTCAGTGCGTGACGCCGAGGACGCCCCCTTCTCTGTGTCGTCTCTATTCAAACTTGACGTGTCGCGTTCGTCCTCCGTCCGCGCCCTTAAACAGCTCCTCATTTCCAAACCTGCGCTCGACCACGTGGTACGTTGGGAAGTCCCGTCTAATTTCACTCGATTTTCTGAGAATTTATTTTGTGCGGACCGATCTTGTAGCCATCAGTGGATCACATGAGGTTGTGGCATCAGGAACGACTGCTAAAGCACGACCAATGGCCGCTCAAGAAGCATGTACGTCTGACGTGGGAAACAAACACACGATTGGCTGCAACTTCCCCCAATGATTTCGTGTGCTGACGCGTCCAATCGGGTAATATGTCCGCAGCATGTGGCCAATTACTCCACGATCACAATTGAGCTGCTTGATTCGCCGGAAAGAATCGACCAAAAAGGCGAAACCCCACAGGAGCCCGACGTCGACAGTAAAATGATGATTCCAATCGTAGATGACGACAACGACGAAGATAGGGACTTCGATATTGTGTCGACTGGGGACAGCGCCGATTCGCTGCTGCTTTATCTCCACAAGCGCGATTCGACGCATCGCACGTTTACTTTCTTGTCTACATACTGGTTCAGCGGCGAAACGGTGTCGCAGTTGCGAGCAGAAATCGCGGCTGTGACGGGAATCGAACGCGCGCGCCTTAAACTGGTGAAATATCTTCAGTACAACGGCAAATGGCGTCTTCTGGAGGACGAAAGCGAAGACGAGGAGGAAAAAGAGAAGAAAGACGGCAACCAAGACAACAACAGAAGCAAGGCAGTGAGAGAGGAGATAGACGCGGAGGAGGAAGAGGGGGATGATGAAGATGACGAAGGCGTGGAGATGATGGAGATGGTTGAAATGGAGCCTACAACTGGACAAGTTGCTGGAGAAGACGGAGAAAAAGAAGCAGAAGCAGAAGGAGGAGTGACGAGGAAGCAAGCCTCGACAGCAGAAGAAGAAATACACGACAATGGCAACATTAAAGACGCGCCCAATGAGGAAACGACAACCACACCACAAAGGAAGCAAAATGTTGTCGACACGAGCAAGCAGAGATCGCACCATTATTGGTTGACTGGAGGCGGACGGAAGAAGATTGAGGGCAAGCCTTATTACCTCAAGGACGGAGGTGCGTGCCATAATCATTCCCAGTTGCATTGCAACGACTTACTCCGGAGGCAATGCAACATCAGACATCATCGTGGTGAAGGATATGGGAGAAGACGAGCAGCAGCAGCAGGAGAAGGAGGGAGCGGGGGACGACTTCGAGGTGTCGCTTTGTCTGATGCCAGAGCGCGACTTTGGGGCCAAAGGCAAACGGCGACGAGGCCGGAAGGAACACGATTGGACCAAAAATAGGCCCAAAGACGGCGCGCCTGTGCGTCGTGCGGTGGAGCGAGGCATTCGGATTGATGTGGAGGAATTCTAACTACCAACAAAGACGCGAGAGTTGCCCCACATCCGATTTTTCTACAAAAAAATTTATTTGTTTCTGAACAGAAAAACAGTACGCAAAGAAAAAACATTTTTCACCAGTTTGCTTTTTTTTTTTGGAGTTTCCTTCCTCGGATAGGCCACATGAGGAAGCAGAAACAAACGACCAGCGGAGTGGGCGAGCACCAATCTGGTACATAGCGCTGCACTGGAGTGTTTAGTAAAGAAATATTTCTTTACTAAACAAACATTCTTTTTTTGGACGAGCAGAAGGGCCAATGGGTAGTGGCTCGATGCCAAACGAAATGTTGTGTGCCGTGTGGCAGTGGGTTGGTGTTGCCGACCTCCTTCGCTGCTCCATGGTCTGCAGCCGCTGGCGCAACATCCTCCGCCCAGCTGAGGACACTTCGTTGGGCCCGTTGTTGCAAGTGTGGCAAAGGGCCTACTTCAACACTTGGCCGCTTGCGTCTTTGTACTCGCCCCCTCTTGTCGACTCTGCTGGCCTGATCGCCGGCGAAGACGAAGACGAAGACGAAGATAAATCTCCCCGAAGGAAAAAGAAGAGAAGAAAGGAATACGATGACTCCGCTAAGGTCCTCTTCAGCCAAGGTACGACTGGCCAGGACTGGTGTAAGTTGGCCACGGAGAGGCTGCGCTGGCATGCCGAGCGGTGGCCAGAGGGTACCGCCAACAGTTCACAGCAGTTGAGCAGAGAAAGTGGTCGCGGTAGATGACCAACCATTAACCACCAGGGGCGGAACGAAGCAAGGCCCAATGGATGAAGGAGCTCCACAAAATAGCGCTAGACGAGCTCCCGGACTTCATGTCTAGTGCGTCGCAGCGTGCAGCGGAGTTGGCCAAGTTTGCTGGGCTGCGAGGCCAACCACCGCCCAAGTAACTCGCAGACTATAATATTCCTCCCCAAACCAACTTCATGATTTCCAGGGTTGCGCCTTGTTGTTGTTGTTTTTGCTTTTGTTTCTCAGTTTTTTACCTGTCTCCAACAGGTACCTGAACAGGCGCAGCGGCCGGACCAGGCTTCATGCGCCGTTGAGCAAGTGGCTTTTTGATACCCTGCTGCCTGGCACATACTGGACCCATTTTGAAGATGAGACCGATTACGAGGACTTCAGTGGCCAGGGCCTGGTCATCTTCAGGCCGACCAGGTTTTTCCAGTGCCGGGCAGTCGTGCACAGCGTGGCCACGGGTCTCCCCCTGTATGTCGGCTTATGCTACAAGTCCT
>CDFF01071351.1:11171-25732 GCA_000826265.1 Acanthamoeba culbertsoni
AGAGAGAGAGAGAGAGAGAGAGAGCAGAGAGCAGAGAGCAGAGAGCAGAGAGCAGAGAGAGCAGAGAGAAGACGAAAAACGAACCCGACGAGTCGCCAATGTCGGATGCTGAGTCCGAGCTCGAGTCCGAGTCCGAATCGTAGGGCCGGTCGGACGGCGCCGGCAGGGATTCGTTCTCCCGCTGGTCGTTCTCGGTGATGAGGTCGAAGGAGATCTCGTGGGACGACTCGCTGTCGAAGAACACCTCCATGGTGTCCTCGGTAACGTTCTTGAGCGTGAGCAGCTGATAGACAGGCACGCTGGTGTAGCAGTCGCCAAAGTCGAGCTTGGCTGCGCTGAGCATAATCGATTTCTGGGATGAAGAGTGAGACAACGACGCTTCGCGATCGATCTGTCCACAATAGGAAACCAATAACCGTAAAGCAAGCGATATGGTGGCTTACCGGGCGCAGCTCGGACACGACTGACGACTCAATGCTGATGAAGTGGACGCTGTTGGGGTCCTTGATGTTTTCTATGCGGACGACGTAGGAGAAGTTGCCCACTTCAGCCGGTCGATAGGTCACTCGGATCGTCAAGTGCGCAAAGCTCGGTATCATGTGATCGCGCACTGAGGCGCGAAAAAAAACCGGGGAAGGAAAATCCCATCACGGTATGTAAGGCACGCGGGATAAAAAAAAAATGAATTTTTGTTTTTTGTTCATTAATTTACGGCGCGGTTGGGATTTGGGGCTGTACCGGGCGAGCCCGTGTCGTAGTCCACAAACTCGAGAACCTTGTCCTTGCTGGAAGCTCCCTGGTGTACCTGCACGAGAAGCCGGCTAGTTAGAGAGGAGGGGGAGAGGACAGGAGGATCGGAAATGAAGCTGGGGCGTTGAGCCATTACGCTGTCCGTTTTGATGCTAAAGAGAAGCGGGATCTCGGAGTGGTTGCGGATGGTGAAGTCCTTCACGTAGCTGCCGCCGACGAGGCAGTTCTCGAAGACGAGCTCGGTGGCATCGACTTTCATGTCAAGCTTACATACCTTCGCCAGCAACGCCACAATGGTCTTGACGGAGACGGTTATATGGTGACCGTCGCAACATTCGCGCGACAATATATGTATATATATGGTGGGAAGTAATGAGAAGGGAGTGCTCTGGGCAACTAGACGGATGAAGACGAACCTCCTGTACTTGGTCAGTGCCGGACAACCGGGCAGTAACTGTGATGTCGCCCTTGATAGTGTAAGACGTGCGAGGACCCTCGCCATGGTCCTCCTCGTCCACCTTCAGCAAGAAAGAGAATATTTTAGAACTGTTGTAAGAATCTTGATGAGCTGCAAGCAACACGTACATCATGTTGGCCCTCAGAATCGGGCAACTGGGCAGTTGGCAGAAAGCACAAGATGATGGCTTTACGTTCTTGTGGACCCAGGGTGAGTTCGTTGATTCGGTTGATTGTGTTGAAGAGTTGGTTGTGATCCTCTTCCTCTAACTCGCCTTGCAAATTGGCATTCGTCAACTGGAAACCAAGTTGCTCATCGGACAGATTAGATGAGAGTGTGACGTGCAGAGTCGTAGTCGGAGATCGGTTGAAAACATCGAATTTGCGCAAAACATGGACGTCTCGCTGCACCACGGACCCAAGATTAAGCACATGCTCTGGGATGTCGATGTCCAGCAGTCTTTCTGAAGGACCTCCTTCGCGGCCGGGCTTGTTCGCTCGAAATCCTTCATCCTTGTCTTCGAAATCACGAGAACGATGTCGTGGGTAGGCCTGGCTTGGTTGACGATGACCATAACTGTAAATCTCCTCGTCCTCCTCATAAATCCGCGGATTTCGTGAGGCCTGAACCGGAATGTTAAGGCTCTTGGAGGCCTCGGGCTTTCCTCCGCCTCGGTCCATCTCCAGTGCCACACGTAAAAACTTAGATGGACAAGGGCCCTCCCTTCTTTCTTGTCTTCTTTTCACCGCTTTTCTCTTACTTTTTGAGCCCAACTTCGGCTTAGTTCTTCCACTCTCTATTGGCACTTTGATTTGGGGTTTTCAGATCGTGCCACCCATTGGGCCAATCCACAGAATTGTTATAAAGCCGACAAGTACCGAGAGAACGCAGAACCAAGCCAGTGTCGCTATGGACGCTGACCAGGTGCCCGCTGAGCGCCAAGGATCTTCGACAATCGAGCACTTTTTTCAAGAAGCGCCGATTACGCTGGATGACATTCGATCAACGCTGATTCGTCTGGAAGAAACAATTATTTTCGCGCTCATCGAACGCGCCCAGTTCCGTGCTAACCCTGCTGTTTACAGCCGAGATGAGACTACCAGCGTAAAAGGAAAGAGTTTTCTAGACCTCTTCTTCGGCCAGATCGAAAAGGCCCACTCCCTCATGCGTCGCTACACAAGCCCAGACGAACATCCCTTCTACCCGGAGGAACTTGAGCAGCCGATTTTGCCTCTCCTCAATTACGCCGCCATAATCCGCCCCAATAACATAAATCTCAACCCCAAGGTATTATATTTTCTTGGTCTCGTGTTTTTCATTACTTGAATATTAAAAATGTGATACTGGAATATTAACAAGAAGTTTACTGTTTATTATATTGTATGTATTTAATTGTTATGCGATTTTTTAATATGTGGGGCATCTAGATCATGCGTCTGTATTTGGAGCGCATCGTGCCAGTCATCTGCGCTCCCGGCAATGACAACCGCGAGTACGGCAGTTCAGCCAACGCGGACATCAATGCCCTCCAAGGTCATGGCCGGTCCCCTTTAATTGACGCTGAAAAAAAAAAGAAAAAAAAGAAAACACGACCTAAATCAGTGCAGAAATGGTGTAACTACAGCCATCTCGAAGCGAATCCACTACGGCAAGTTCGTGGCCGAGATCAAGTTTCTGAAGGACAAGGAGAGATACTCGCGACTCATCCGCGACAAGGACTCGCAGGGGCTGTTGGACCTCTTGACCCATCCCGAGGTCGAAAAGAAGGTCCTCGCGCGCGTGCGCGCCAAGAGTCTCGCCTACGGACGCGACATCAACGAAGACAACGAGTCGCCCTCGCCTGCCGACTCCGGCAAATACAAGGCATGGCCTGTGGTCACCGCTTCTATTATATATTCCCCCTCCTCCCCTCCCCTCCCCTCCCATTTCGTTTTCGCTCTTTTTTTACTCTTCGCTTTCCGCGTTCTATCTAGGTGGACCCTGACGCCATTGCGGGCATCTACAAGGACTATGTCATCCCGCTCACCAAGGAGGTCGAGGTCGCCTACCTGCTTCAGAGACTGAGGTGAGTCTCCGCCCGCATACAATATGTCTATATATATATATGTCACATCTATGGTAGATACAATATATATACAATATATATATATATGCCTTGCTCACGTTGATTGGGTTGCCCCCCAAATGCGAAGCCCGGTGAGCGTGGCGTTCCTCGGGCCGAAGGCCAGTTACAGCCACCAGGCCGCCCTTCAGTACTTTAACAAGGACACCCCCGAACTGCTCGAGTGCGGCACCTTTTCCGAGGTACGCGGGGCGCCCCATCTGCAGACTGTGTCTCTCTCTGCTCTGCTCTCTCTCTCTCTCGTCTGGTCTCGTCCCACACACGCGTGCAACTCGAGCCTCGATTCACGATTCGTGACCGCAGGTGTTCCAAGCGGTGCTTTCAAACAAGACGATCTTCGGTATCGTCCCGATCGAGAACTCGACCACCGGCAGAGTGCACCAGGTAGGTCCAATCATTTAAATTAATTTTGTCTATGACCCCCCCATAATTAAAATTTATTATTTTCCTTTTTTAAAAAAAATATATGTATATGTATACATCTATATATATTGCATTCGACACATAGAGTGTAACTTGTCTGTTTAGGCGCTGGCCAACTTCTTCGATACGAGCGCGAAGGTGTGCGGGGAGACCTACCTCAAGGTGGCGCACGCTTGCCTGATGCACGAGAAGGGCCTCGCCCTGTACCAAGCGGCCGAGCGGGACGGCCGGGGCGCGCAGAAGGTGGGGAAGCTGTACAGCCACCCGCAGGTGTTCGACCAGTCGCGCAAGTGGATCGAGGAGGCGTTCCCGCAGGCCACATGCGTCGCCGTCTCGTCCTCCGCGCAAGCCGCGAAAATCGTGAGCGGTACGCCGGAGTTCCAGCCGTGAAACTAAACAAAAAAAGGTGGGTTGCAATGCAACTAAACAAAAAAGGAACAGAGGAAGCCGGTGCGGAATCGGAGGAGGGGACGATCAGCGCTGCCCTCGGAAGCACGCTATTGGCCAGCGAGTACGGCCTCAAGATCGTCTGTCAGGTTCGGAGCGACGCGTATTCCAATGCGAATGGACCAATTGGAGAAAATTAATCGTTGCATTGCAACAGAATGTACAGGACGATCCCAACAACACGACCAGGTTTTTGGTAATCGCCAAAGCCTACACGGGACCTTCGGGTACGCTACACAGAAGAGCTTCTTCATCGTCTCTCCGTTTTTTCTTCTTTTTTTTTTCCGCACTCCGAGTAAAGAACGCTTTCTCGTCCTTCGCGACTGTATGCAGGCAAGGACAGGACGCTTCTCACCTTTGGGCTCAAGCACACCGTGGGCTCGCTTTCGGCTGCGCTCACCGTTTTCTCGAAGCACGCCATCAACCTCAGGTAAACAAACAACTCGCCACCGCTCGGAGTAGAAGAGACGCAGAATCCGCAGATACTCACCAGTAGCGTGTACTACGACGAATGTGCAGCGGTATCGAGTCGTACCCGAACAAGGCCGAGCAATGGTCGTACAACTTCCTGGTGGAGCTCGAGGGACATGTCGAGGACAAGAACGTCAAACAGGCACTCGATGAGCTCCGACAATCGGCCACGTTCATCAATATCATTGGTTCTTTCCCCGAAGCCTATTCATGACCGGCCAACACACTGTTGATTGTCTCCCTACCTCGGTGGCTACACCCATACATCTTCTATGCTCCTTCTTGGACTCGAACGCCCACATGTTCAGCAATCCTAACTATGGAAAAAAGATCATTGGTTGGACCTTGCAGATGCTTCTGGAATTTAGGTGATGGTCTCCAAGGGGATCGGTTTATTTTTTATTTTTATTTTTTAAACCAATACTCTGCATGCTTTGTTCTTTTTCCGAAGTGCTAGAGGCAATTCGTTTACCCCCCCAAGTTGCTGGTATAGTTCTACGACGCTAGGTCTAGTTGGCTATCAAGATATCCCCGGCGAAGAAACGCGAGAGCAATTTTTGTGGAGCATAGCGCACGATCACGTCACCCAAAGCCTGCGTGTAGCGACTGAACAACGCGCCAGCCGCCATTGTTCGACTCTGCATCGGCATTGGCATTCATTGAAAGATCGTCTCATGAGCAAGTCAGCAGAGAAAAGAAGACGCCAGAGGGCCCACATACGCGGATGACCAAGTAGGAGGCGCCTTGCTCTGAACTCGATGGCGAGAGCGGGAAAAACGAAACCCCGCCTGCATGCGCACGAACGATTGGTCAGAAAATGACCAAGGAGGAGGCAATCTAGGGGGAGGTGGCGGGTGGCAACCGGGTAAAGACTGGGGGTCAGTGAGCGAACGGAAGATGGAGTAGATGGGGAAGTGGTTTAGGCCCTCGACAAGGAACGACAGGGTCAGGTATGCGCAGAGCACCAACAGGCGCAAAAGGGCGAAGTAGACGTAGAAGACGAACGTCGTGGGCAACAAGAAGAAGATGACCGTGAAGAGCAGCGTGCCAAGCAGAAGCTGATCCACGTCGTACGAATACGAGTCTATTCGCTGCCGCAGAACGTTACGCTTCTTGCCTGTCGCATGACAAACGCGATATGCGATCAGCCATCTGCCGTGAAACATGTAGCGGGAGCGAAATGCACACCGCGAAAGAGCTTCCACAGGGACGAAAGGACGTGGAGCATAATAGCATAGAAGCGGGCGGACACGGTGTAGAAGTAGAAGATGTGGAGGGTAAAGAAGGAGATGAGATCGGAGAGCAGCGCCGTCGTCATGGTGAGTCCCATCAGGCCGGCCAGCGACGCCACCCGCAGCAGCGACGGCAGATACAGGAGCAGGCCTTGCGCCCGATTCCCCCCCCCCACAAAAAGGATAAGTGAGCGAGATGGCCGATGGTATGATGCTATGTTGTACTAAGTAAAGGATTACCGGCGGTGATGACTGTCCATGACTCAATGAGATATAGGAACACTGCGCCGAGCGCTTCGCTTAGCTGCGGATTAAGCTTAACTCCACCCGGCTGTAATTGGAGTTCAAAACGACACACAAAAACACAAAGAAAGAGGAGAAGACGACGACGTTGAGAGCCATCAACATGATACCTTAGACAGGTAACACAGGAAAGATGTGGGAAGGTAGAGGAGGATAAGGGGATTTGCTCGAGCACCTGGTTCATTAGAAAGATGACTCCACGGCGGAGCGGTTCTCTCCAGAGGTCCTCATAGTCAGATGCCGATATTTCTTGGGCGAGCCAGTCCGCCGACGTCCAGGCCACCGTCATGAACACGGTCCCGGCCAAGACGTCCACCGCCATCAGCCAGCACGCGTCCGATAGTCCCAACTCCCGCGCCCTCCTCCACTGCGGCCGCACGCGTAAGCGACTTCTCCTCTGGGGGGAGGAGGGGGTGACGGAAAGAACGAAATGCGAAAAAGAGAATGGGGGCACATACGGGGCTCGAACGCAGGGACGCAGCCCCGCCAAGACGACGCTCGCGGTCAAGTTCTGTCCATTGGGCAGCGCAATTGCGGAGGGTGCGAAGCCGGAAGTCGAGCTGGCGTCCCACTGCGGTAATCTGTTTGACTCGAAGGAAGGACGTCAGGCCGATGGGAACCGACCGATCGAGAAGCCACAGCAGCGGAACGAAGAGCCATCGATCGAGCAGCATGATCACTCTTGACAGCGCATTCCACAAATACCTTAACATGCACCAGTTTCGCTTCTACCGGAGCGATGCATTGTTACAGAGCGGATGCAGCAAAGTTGTTGCAATGTTACCATACCTGTAATGAAGCTGTACATGCAGCAAAATCGGCCTTTGGGTCTGCGAGAAAGAATGAGAGAATCGCTCCGATCATCCACGCGCTGCAACAGAAAGCGGAGTGAAGAGCCTCAGGTTCACGACCGATAACAAGACCAACGAAACGAAATGGGAGGCCACAACCTGTTGATTTGCTGTAGTGTCTGCTCCAGGTCGGTCGTCGTGGATGGAAGATCGGTTGGGCGATCATGCCCGTTTCCAGGTGGAGGTCCGCTGGTGTCGATAGAAGGCAGCGGTTCAGTGGTGAAGAAGTGTCCCAAACGAGAATCCAGACGGTCATAGATGATGACCTGCGCGGCGATCTGCTCGCCGCCATACCTGCGCACGCTTAGGATAAGGAGGTTATTAGTTCAGTGGCATTTCGTGTGACCTTACCTTTCCCCCTTGCTCTCGACTTCAACTACGCGGGGCAGCCCAGCCTCATCACTGTTGGGCTTGACGGGGACCTCGAGTGAGTTTAGGTAAATAAGAACACAAGAGAGGCTGAGTACCCCTGATGCCAGCTGGATCCAAAAGCCCTTGCGTCGATGCATGGCTGCACTGTCTCTCGGCTTTCTGCTCACTGCGCCCAACAGTAAGGGGGCACCCTCGGGGCAGCGGTCGAGCACCCTGCCTGCAGCCTCAGCTGCTTGCACCGCAGACAGCTCGTCCTTCAGGGGACGTTAACCAGACAGTAACCAAAGCAGAGGCCAGCAACCCACACCTTTGTGGTGGCAGCGACGACGCACACCAACGACCTCGAAGGGAATTGTTCTACCCTCGCTTCAGCAGACTCTAGGTCACGTCGGTCATGTGGAAGTTCCTGCGCGGATCGCCACCAGCCCACCAGATAGTGCTCTTCGTGTTTTCTAAAGGATATGGAGCGAGGCCACCACAGCTGCAATGATAAACGTCGACGCACTACCGCCTCAGACCCTTCGACAACCGTGCCCGTAGCGGACTCGTGTCGTCCCTGAAGTATGTGTGGTCTTCGTCGCTTCGCGCTTCCTTCAGCCATGGCTGGCCCAGGAAACCTAGCGTGACTCATTTAGGAAAAGTTAGAGAAAAGATGAACGAAAAAGCACCGCAGCTCATCTACACTACACCCCCCGTTCGCTTTGCTCCCGCGTTTGAAGCCTGTGGTTGCTTTGTTGAACTTTCCCATGCGGACTATGAAAACAGTAGTACTTCTGAAGATTCTGGGGTGGAAATCCTGTTGTTATTGCGTCAGGACCACAAATCCGAACCCAACGTTTGGGGGCTGCCGGGAGGAAAACTAGATCAGGTAAGTGTGTCCGGGCACTCTCATTCAAGCACATCGGAGATAATTATTTTCGGGGACCCTCTAGACCGAAAAGCCGCAAGACGCGATGGAGCGCGAGCTTGTGGAGGAAACCGGTCTCTCGTTGGTTGCATTTACCCGGGGCCTTAACCCGTGCGGCAAGGTTTACGTAAGGTACCATCGGACAAAGGTGGATCCTTAACTGGTTGGTGACGCGTGGCGATGCTAGATACCCGGAAGTGGACTTCATTTATCACATGTTTATGGCCCGTATGCGGCCAGGATGCACTCCTCCCGCAGTTCGCCTGAATGAGAGGTAAGCAATCACTCTCTTTACGTTCTTTCTTACATTCTTGTAATATTGGTGGTTTTGAGAAGAGAACATAAAGAATATCGGTGGAGCACGCTGGACCTTGCCTTGCAGCTACCTCTCGTAAGGGGACAAAAGGAGTGCATTCACTTGGTCTATCCAAGTACTACACTAAAATGAAAGACGACACGAAATCTGGCTGAGAATGCTTTCTCTATTTGGTTCTTATGGGGTTTGTCACAGTCAGCACGTCGTGCCAGAAAATGAATAATATTAAAGAGTTGCTTGGACATCACTCTTTTAAGGCTGCACGAGCGAGTTGCTCGAGAAGATGGGCTCCCAGTTGGCGCAGAGATTGCTCTTGAAGAAGGGGACGGTGCGGGTGGGAGGGTTGGGGTTCTCGTCGTTCTGCTCCCAGAGGAAGGCGACGGGCCTGTTCTTCTTCCACTTGGGCCACTCGTTAGACTTAGGCTTGTTCTTATCGGCAATGCGAGCCCAGGAGGCAAGCATGCGCGAGGTGAGAATGTAGTCCTTGGTGGCGAACGGGTACGAGGTGTAGACCGTGGAGTTGAAGATGTAGGGCAGCTCGTTGCCGTGAGCAGCCTCGAGGAACTGGTCGGGGTAGTTGGGGCTGGTGTAGTTCCAGATGAAGGCATAGGTAGGACCGTGCTTGGCGAAGTAGGGAATGGCCAGCTGCGAACCGCACTGGACGTAGAAGTGGCCGAGGATGTCGGACACGCCATACCAATAGCCAACCTGAGCCGTGTTGTCGGCATACCAGCTGAAGACGTCGTTGATCTGGGAATCAGTGAGCCAGTAGATCAAGCTGTTGTTGCGAACGGCACGGTAGTAGTCGTTGTAGGTGTTGCCGACGGAGGGGCTCTTGAAGCCCGTGCGGGTGAAAGCCATGAAGTGGCCCTCGTCCTCAGTGAAGCCCATGATGACGTTGACATCGGTGTTGTACTCGCCGCGCTTGATGAGGTTCAACGGCTGATCGGTAAGGAAGATACCGTCGACGGAGGGCTGGAAATAGTTGACGGGACCGAAGGTAGCGACGACGCTGGAGGCGGGAAGAGCGCGCATGCAAGCAAGCATGTCGGCGGAGTTGGCCTGGTTGCAGCCCTTGCTGGCGGCGAACTTGACCGAGGCGGCCATCTGCTGCGCGATGGTGGGCATCACCCACTGCCAGGTGGACTGAAGAATGACGTTTTGGGCGTAGTCGAGGTAGCTGGCCGGGTTGGTGTACTTGTGCACCATGGTGTGCAGCATGGCGGCATTGCCTCCAGCGCTCTCTCCGAAGAGGGTGATCTGGCTTGGGTCGCCACCGAAGTTGGCGATGTTGTCGCGCACCCACTCGACGGCAAGAATCTGGTCCTGGAAGCCGACGTTGGTGCTGCCAGCAGCGGCCAGCTCCGGGGTAGCGAAGAAGCCGAGCGAGTTCAGGCGATACTGGATGGTAACCAGAACGAGCTCACCATTGCCAGCGAGCCACTGACCGGCGTACTGGTCGGTCTGACCAGTCCAATACCTGCCACCGTGGATCCAGACCATCACGGGCAGCTTGGCGTTCTTCTTTACTATCTTGGGAGTGAAGACGTTGAGGTAGAGGCAGTCCTCGACACCCACGGTCGCCGACTGGAGGCACGGAAGCGGGAAGGAAGTGGCGTTGAGCACTCCCGTCCAGGGGGTGACCGGTTGAGCAATGCCGAAGCGCTGCGGGGGATCAGCGAATGGGATGCCCAAGAAAGCACGGGCTAGGTCGTCCTGTACAAAGCCGCGAACGTCGCCGGAGTTGGTGCTGACGTCGAGCTCAGGAGTCGAGTCGGAGCCAAACGCTGGTACGGCCAAAAGCGCGAGGAGAAGCAGCGAACCGATGAAGTAAACGGCGCGCGTCATGATGTTGCTAATATAAGTATGGGTAGTAGAATACAAGTATGCTTGGGGTAGTGTAGAGTACAAGGTTGTTGGTTTGAACTAAGAGTGAGTGCTTGGCCGTATTTGTATCCGCTGTTGAGGCTCCAGTGTCTCTGAGCCACTTGTTGTCTTCACTAGCAGCAACCAATGGGATGCGTTCTGCCATCGATCACTGCCTTTCGTTCACCGAAATTCAAGTGTTCGCGAATTTCAAGCCAATCTCTAGCAGTATCTTGATTGCCGGTTCCGATAAGCGACGCCCCCGTAAATACCCACCCCACGTGCTTACTCCCCCTGGGTATACATCGCTGGGAGACCGTTCCTTGAGTAAGCATGTAACTTGGTCTGAATTCCGATTGCTCGCAACTAACCGAGCTGGAGCACAGCTGGACAGCGGAGTTCAACACATTAAAGGGGCAACTGTGCGTTTTCATTCTTGTCATCGCAGCTACAGTTACCATACGCATTTCCTCCCAGCACCACCTTCCTCGCGGTCCGATTTGGAGTGTTCGTCGCAGGTCAGAAAGCCGGAGCTGTCTGTCGCACGTTTTGACGTGTGTGGGAGCGCAGAGTCATTCAACAAACAACGCCCGCACCGTAAACGTAACTCAAGAACCCACAGTAGCTGCAACGCACCCCGTGTCTGTGTTCCCTGCTAACAAAGATCCAAATTACTGGTCCAACTACCACCGCGTTCTGCGACCCTCTCTAAGTTTCAGTGCTTGAACAATTGACGCGAAACTCTTTCAAAAGAAAAGCTACTAAGCTTTACCCAGGTACATCTGTTAGTCTCGTTTTCGTTCTTCCCCCCCCCGCCCCGTTTTTGCTGCTGACCGTTAGGCCTACTGTTGCAGCGTCGTCAGTGTAATCTACAAATTAAATAGGCAAAGCAGCCTGTAGGTAGGATCATCAAGTCTTCCAACGGAAATTCCTACGAAGGATGACGAATCTTCGTAAATCACTATTGCTCTTCTTGATTTTGGCCTACGTTTTCTGGTGCCGTCCTACCTCGGCGCTGACTCTTCGTGGTACTGGCGTTTCCCTCGGCTCGGAGCTCGTTACTGCCTGGGCCACGTCTTACGGCTTCGACCGTGACGACATTACTCTCATTTTCGACACGGCCGACAACACAAGCGATGCTTTGTCAAAGTACAATGACGGGCTCGCAGACTTTTTCACCACCTTCGTCGCTCTGGACACCTCTGTAAGCGACCCGGATAGGCTTCAGTTTCCTCTTGCAGCCCAGGCCATGGTGCCTGCTTACCGTCTCGACGATCTGGGCTCCACAACGCTCAAGCTTAATGCCTCGGTCCTGGGCAGGATATGGTCTGGCCAAATTACCAACTGGAACGACGCGGCCATCTCCGAGCTCAACCCCGGTCCCACGTTCCCCAACCTGCCCATCACGCTCGTCGTTGCCCCCGAGGAAGAGACCGACGGAGGCCTCGGAGACGCCTTCAAGAAGGCCCTCGCGGCCATTAGCACCGAGTTCGACTCGGATCTCATGGCCAATGGTCCCAGCCTCGCTGCCCTCCTGACTGCCGCAGGCGCTACTTTTACGGAGGTATCCGCCCACTCCCGAGTCAACGTAACGGAATCTGCCGACGGCTACTTGACCTACGCGATCCTGCCCGAGGTGGCTGGCAGCAGCCTCATGTATGCGTCCATGGTCCGCGACGGGTCAACGGTCTCTGCCTCGTCAACGTCGGTCAACAGTGCTCTCACTGACTTCACAGCCCAAGTGAGTAGCTCGGAGTCGGGCTACGCCAACATCTTCAACCCGGCAACGTCTACCTCGTGGCCCTTGTCCACCCTCTTCTTCGCCTCGATGCGCAAGGACCGTGTGACCCTCACGGGTCGTATTGTCTCATGCCAGTACACCGAAGAGACCCTGCTGCTCCTCAGCTGGACCCAGCTGAACGACAAGGCCGTGGGCGTGACCAGCACCTCTGGCTACGTCTCCACCCCGTTCAGTTATCGCAGGAAGACCGCCCTGCTGCTCGAGAAGATGACGTGCGACAACCGGACCACGCTGAGCAAGGGCCTCATCGTGGGCAGCGGCTCGCCCAATGATGTCTACCCGGCGCTCGCGTACAAGTACCCCTCGTCAGGCTTCCAGCTCAAGTACTACGGCGCCACCACGCGGGACGGCATCAACAACTTCGTGGGTGCCAACTTCGACTTCGGCATCATCAGCAGCTCCCTCCCGGGCTATGTCAAAGACGATGTCCCCGATATCGGCACGCTGCCCATCACCGTCATGGCCATCGTGCCCATCTACAACTTGCCCGAGATCCTGGGCATGGAACCGCTCACGCTCAGCCTCTCGCTCATCGGCGACATCTACCTGGGCCACGTCACCCACTGGAACGACTCGCGCATCCTCGAGATGAACCCGGCGCTGGCCTCTGTGCTGCCCGACCAGCCCATCCGCATCGTCTACCAGGATGCCTGGTCCATCATCACGGCCATCTACTCCAAGGCCATCGCCCTGTCCAACCCGGAGTTCAACGCCACCGTCCCCGTCGGCAACATGATCGACTTCCCCATGAAGAACGCCTCGACCACCCTCATCGTCAAGGACCTTAACATCACCCAGACCGTCGGCGCCAATTTCTACTCCTTCACCCCCTGGGTCTACAACATCGTCGCCATGGAGCGCAGCGTCCAGACCGGCAAGCTGCGCAACCCGGCCGGGTTCGACGTCGAGCTCAACCAGAAGTCCATCACCGCGACCCTCAACGACCTCATCGAAAACGGAGAGAACGATCTCTTCAACGCCAAGGGCAACGACAGCTGGCCCGCCCTCACCCTCAACTCCATCATGATCCGCCAGAGCTCGATGACCGATTGCTCCCGAGCCAGGTCCCTGCTCGAGTGGTACTACTGGACCCAGACCTCGGGTACGCCCCCTCCCCTTTGTCCCCACAGACCTTGCCCTTTTGGACCTTTTTCCTCACTGCCATTCCCTCTCTGCTCTCTCCGTGTTTTTAGAGGACGCCATCAACCAAATCATCATTTCGGGCATGGGCGTCGTGTCCGGTTCCCAAACGGTGATGCGCAACATCAACAAGTTCCTTGCCAGTGTCACCTGCCAGGGCGAGCCCGTGAGCGCGCTCGCGGGATGCGTGACTGAAGAGGGCCTCCTCTGTTCCGACCACGGCAGCTGCACGGATAACAAGTGCATCTGCGAGTCGGGATACACCGGCGACTTCTGCGAGTCCACCGTCTCGGGCTCGTCCGACGACACCACCGCGATCGTCATCGGTTCATTGCCCTCCTCCCTCTCCTGCTCCTCCTCCCCATCCCTTAGCCCGGATAATATTCCCCTCTGCCGCCTTACTTTTTGGCTCACCCGGTGTACCGGGGTGTTCAGGCGTCGTGGTTCCCCTTGCCGTGCTCGTCTTTCTCATCCTCGTGTGCATCATCGTTGCCCTTCTCTTGATGCTTCTGTTCAAGCGCAAGAAGAAGGACGACTGGGAGATCGACCACCAAGAACTGGAGATCGGCGCCATGCTCGGCAGCGGCGGCTACGGCGAGGTGTACAAGGCCATGTGGAAGGGCACCGAGGTGGCCGTCAAGATGATGGCCTCCGAATCGGTCTCGAAGGAGATGACCAAGAACTTCCAGGACGAGGTGCGCGTCATGACCGCTCTCAGGCACCCCAACGTCGTCCTCTTCATGGCGGCCTGCACTCGCCCCCCCAAGATGTGCATCGTCATGGAGTTCATGGCCCTCGGTTCCCTGTTCGACGTAAGGACACCCCCCCCCCGGGTCTCTTTAACATCACCAAAGTGGTACTTGTTCATGACTCAATGAATGAATGAATCGCGACAGTTACTGCACAACGAGCTTGTGCCTGATGTGCCGCACGTGCTCAAGGTCAAGATGGTCTACCAGGCGGCCAAGGGCATGCACTTCCTCCACTCGTCCGGTATCGTGCATCGCGACCTCAAATCGCTCAACCTGCTGCTCGACGCCAAGTGGAACGTCAAGGTGTCCGACTTTGGTCTCACCAAGTTCAAGGCCGTACGTTTTTTTTTT
>CDFF01071353.1:752-12631 GCA_000826265.1 Acanthamoeba culbertsoni
TCCAAAACCTGCTCAACACCTACGTCAAGGAGAACGCCAGGATGATCAACATCAACCATATGATAAAGAATGGCAACTACAGATATATCACAAGGCGAGGGAAGGCACAGCTGAAGAAATCAATGGAGGATCACGATATACTGATGATGGAACGATTGCTGGTACAAGAGCTACATCCTGAGGAGTGCCAGCTAAATGATGGAGAGCCAGAGTATCAAATTATTGATGGTAATCACTGAGTAGTCTGTGCAAGATTAATCTGGCTGGCTGACATTGTTTCGGTATTCTTTTGTTAATAACATACCCCAATTTTACTGCAGTTAATGTTAATCAAAACCATTCCATCAACAGAGTGAGTTTTCTCCTCATTCATATCTTCAAAAATGAATTGCTATTTATCTTGTATTTGATTTGACAAATCTCATTTAGTTGTTTCATTTAATAAACATTTTCAATTTTATATGGCCAGATTCACAGAGTGATCAGAAAAAAATGAATAAATCTAATTTTAACTTGATAAAATTTCACTTTTTACTGCACTAACTCTCATTTTACTGCCAAAAAATCCAGTTTAATGACCTGTAAAACTGATTTTAACCAATTATCTCTAAGATTAAAAATTAAAGTTAGATATAGACAATCAAAAATTTCACAGTCATTAGTGAGATCTCATTCCATGATAGCGAAGGTTACCAACTTAAAAAAACTTTACCAAGCAATTTCAACCACAGCCAGTGAAGTTACCATTATCAATGTTGCATACTGGTTCACTTACATGGTAAAGTTCTTTCATCAGTGTTTTCTTGGTTTCTTTTTTTATATTACTTTATTCAACTATTGTTAGTAACAACAAGTAACCAATTTAATAATTGCAATAAGCAGCTGCTAATGATATCCCAGCACAGGCAATCATTTCAGTTAGCTTTATTGCTCACATTAGCCTCATCACTCCTGCCACTAACACCACTGCTCTTCCCACCAGCACTTTCACCCTTTTTATCATTGTACAATAAACATTTCTGTGTTTTTTTCCTGAACACAAAAACGCAGAAAAAAACGCAGAAAAAAAAACTCAGAAATGTTGGTGCCTTGCATTTCTGGGATCGGAAACTAGCTAGCCTGGCCAATTGCTGGGAGTGCCACACACAGGCGGAGCAGAAAAGGGTTCAAGAAAAAGGGGAACCTCACTACGCCAACCCCCCCCGGCCAGAGCTCGACAAGCCCTCCCAAGAAAATTGGGTAGTAGTTCAGTCAAATTTCCATTTGGAAGGGAAAGAAAGGAAAACAACCGAAACCAGCGAGGGCAGTCGAAGATGAACGATTGCAAGGAGAGCACTGCAGCTCGCCGGTGCGACCGCTTGCCCTAAGGAGCTCGTAACTCGTCTCACAATTTTACAGTATGCAGGAAGCTCTGCTTTCGGAGGACAACGACTACGCAGAAGAAGTAGAAGTGTTACCTGTTGTAGACGCACAGTACGCAATGCACCAGACACGTGAAAAGTCTTATTTACAAAGTGTTTGTAGAGAGGTGCAAATTCGAGCACAGCTGGAGCGAGAGATAGAGCTAGAGCTCGAAGCAGAGACGGTTGTAGAGTTGAGCGACTTCACGTGGCGATCCATCATCATAGGTTAATTGTTTTATCACGTTGCTTCCCCCCAGTATTCGACTGAAGAATCAGGTCAATAACGGAAACACGAACCAATTAAAACTACTGACCGAATAACAAACATGTGCTTGTACAATCCATTAAGCTGAGACTGAGTATCCAGGCGTGTTGGTGGGTGGTCTCACGTGCTTCTCCAACATGTACTTCGGGCTGCAGTCGGGCTGGATCAGTCTCGGCAGCCTTCCGTCGGCGCTCATCGGCTTCGCAGTCCTACGAGTCATGACAGCATCACCCCTCATTCGACGTTCTAACCTCCTATCCCGCGCTCTGGGGTTGGGACCATTTGGCCCGAAAGAAAACGTACCGGTCGGCCTTGTTGGGCTGTAGGCATCAAAAAACGTGACGATCCTCCCTCCCCTCTACTTTATAGGTTCTACTCACTTCCACAGCTGTCGCAACAGCCAGCATGCCTCTAGCCGGAGGTATTACATAATCTTCTGGCCAAAATGGATTGAGGAAAAGGTCATGTCGCGGGACAGTTATTTAACAACACACACCACATGTAAAGGTTTCGTAGGTATTCTCCCCGCGATCAGTATGCTGACAGACCAAGAACGAGGATCTGTCGGAAAAGAGCAGGGCTGTTGGTACACATATGTCGACACACCTTGTCATAATGTAACAAAAAATACTTATCCTCATACCTCCCCAGGGCTCTGCTGTGCTGGTCTTTCGCGCTGGCCTTCTTTGGTGCCTTCTTTGCCGTGCCGCTGCGACGACAGACCATCCTACGCGAGAGGCTCAAGTTCCCCTCGGGCACCGCCACCGCCCATATGATCAAGGTCCTCCACGGCCAGGCCGAGTCGTTCGACCGCCAGGTAACCAAGTTTCTTCCTACTTTCATTTGTATTTCCGATCAAGCATGCCAACTATCCCGTATATCAGTCCACATCGCTTCAAGTGGAGATGGTGGAGATGGTGGCAGATAGGACGAATGCGATGATGGATCGCAGGACGGGCTCGGGCATGAAGCGAAGGGCGGCCGGATTCGCGCCCGTCGATGACGCGGCGACCGACGACGCACGCCTCACGGCCGAGATCGAAAGCCGGCTGGAGCAAGAGGGTTTAGGAGATCATATGATCGACGCTGAAGCCGAGCGCGAACAGTGGGACCTCAAATGGCTTACTCTCTTCCTCGCCTTCGTGGCGGCCGCAAGTCTCATTGTGATTGGTAGTACCTGGAACAGCCATCTTAAGTGTTGGTGTGCAACCTTGTCCTTATGCGCTATGTCTGTGAGCTGGATAGGTTTTTTCTTCCCACTACTGCAAGACGTTCCGGTCATGTCTTGGATTGGCTTCTCCGTCGCCACCGAGTGGGGTTGGTCCATCAACCCATCGCTGGGCTACGTGGGACAAGGTAAGCGGACGCGCCACACAACGCCTCTCTATGCGGACGAATCACCTTTTGTTGTGTGTTTTTCTTTCTTTCTTTCTTTCTTTCTTTCTTTCTTTCTTTCTTTCTTTCTTTCTTTCTTTCCCAAGGGATGATCATGGGCACGCGCACGGGCATTTCAATGTTAGGTGGCGCATTGTTGGGTTGGGCCGTTCTTGGGCCGATCGCGCGCTCCGCTGATTGGGCGCCTGGAGCCATCAACGATTGGCAGACCGGAGCTCGTGGGTACCTTTAACCTCTTTTTATTCTTCATTGTCTGTCAATCTCAAGTCGCCGATACCAGATGGCTACTGTGGATTTCATTGAGCATTCTCCTGTCGGAAACCATCGCATCGCTATTGGTACTGCTTTCCCGATATGCGGCGAGTCGTTACCTCCGCATGCGGCGAGGCGGCGGAGAGGAGGAGGCCGAAGATATCGACCCTGCCCTGCCTCATCAACAGGTCCCAACCTCTTGGTGGGTTGGAGGTATACATTCCAAGCATTCCATCATTTTACGACATCCAATGAACAACTGTGAACAGGTTTGGTAGTTTCGTCCGCAATTTGTGTGGCTGTGATTTCGCCGATGTACGACCTCCCGCCCTGGCAACCGGCCATCGCCATCCTATTGGCCCTCTTTGTGTCTCTTCTTGCCGTCCGTGGTACGCCGTTGTTGATCTCTCTCCTGTATATATATATACGAATGTGTGTGTGTGTGTGTGTGGATAGTGTGATTGTGAGGCTAATTGTGCTCCTTAACTCAGCATTGGGAGAGACCGACATCAATCCGGTAAGCGGAGTGGGAAAAGTCTCACAGGTGATGACTAAACATCCCTGATTGTCATACAGTGAATGCTTAAACGCTGTTCATCAGATTATCTTCGCGGCGGCTGCGCCCAAGAATATCGTTTCCAATTTGATTGCGGGCGCTGTAGCGGAAGCCGGCGCGCTGCAAGCCGGCGACATGATGCAAGGCATGAAATTTTGAGTAGTCATAGGGTGATTTCATACAATTATATTCTTACACCATTGGGTCATTCACAGATTTGAAGACCGGTCATCTACTCAAGGCTTCGCCGAGGGCCCAATTTTTCGGTCAGTTGATTGGTTCGTTTGCTGCCATCTTCTTCTCGGTGGCTGCCTATGAACTCTACACTTTCGCCTACGAAGTCCCGGGTCCGAGATTCCCGGTGCCAATGGCCGGGGTAGAGCCCTATGTGTCCTTTCGATCAGAAAGCGTTGCATGGTAACGTTCTATCCCAGGTATGGATCAATATGGCGCGTATGGTCAACGGGGAAATCCACGCGCATAACGTGTTGCCTTTCTGTATCCTTGCGTGCATTCTTTCTGCGCTGTTGCCCTGTCTTGGCGCCGCGTTCCCGAAGGCCGAGCCCTATTTGCCGTCAGGCATCGGCATCGCGATTGGCTTGTACTGGAAGACCGAAAGAAACGCCTTTCGGTCAGGATTATTGGCTAACCCACCTTCTACCATAGGTATCTTACGCCCAATTGGATTCTGCCGCGCGTGGCTGGCGCGTTGGTTCACTGGTTGTGGTTGCGACGATGGCCTGTAGGGCATCACAACTTCATGATCATTGGTACACCAGCTATCTGAGGGAACACTGCCATTGGGAGTCTCAAACTCTCTTCCTAGTGGCATCTGGCTTCGTGTTGGGCGAAGGCACCTTCTCCGTGATTACCGCCCTGTTGATGGCCGCGGGTGTGCAGCCCCTCACCGCGTGAGTATCGAAATAGTGATGAATTTTCGGTGAAGTGTCTATTTTTCATAACTGGAAAAAATGACGAAGCGAAAACCTAGCTAAACAACAAATAAGAGAAATAACAACAATACAACATTTGCGAGAAGACATTGAAAGAGAATGAGCACGCCATCACGCCGACGATTGATGCGCGATTTTAAGCGCTTGCAAGACGATCCACCTTCGGGCATTACGGGAGCCCCCACTGAGAACAACATTATGGAGTGGCAAGCTGTGATTTTTGGGTATGGTAGTTTTTTTTTCTTCTCTTGCTAACGTGGCTAATCGTGTTGTTGCAATCCTTACAGGCCTGATGACACTCCTTGGGAGGGTGGCACTTTCAGGCTCAAGCTAGAGTTTTCGGAAGAGTACCCGAACAAAGCGCCTAAGGTCAGTTTCGTTTCTCCCATGTTCCACCCCAACGTTTACAACGACGGAAGCATTTGCTTGGACATCCTTCAAAATCAGTGGTCCCCCATCTATGACGTTGCCGGTACCCCCCTCTATTTTCGTCCCTATTTCGCGTTTTTTTAGCTTGGTTGTCTCTTACTGATGTTTTCTTTATCTCAGCCATTCTCACGTCTATCCAGTCGCTGTTGTGCGACCCCAACCCGAACTCGCCTGCCAACGCTGAGGCAGCGCGTCTGTTCGCAGAAAACAAGAGAGAGTACAACAGGCGAGTCAAGGACGTGGTTGAGCGAAGCTGGGAGGATATGGGATCGTAACGACTGTGCTACGAGCAGGTAGCTACACTATGGAAGGGAAGGAGGAACGGGTCTTTCTTCTGCCACCTCATGTAAAGCGCACTCACGCGCCTTGCTTCTGTAAAAATGATCATTCTTTCGCCGCTTGACTTGCTGAGTTTCTCGTTTGTTTTCTTTGCCAACCTCAGCGCACTCCGCGGTTTTACTACTTCAGGCTGCCGGCCTACCCCATGCCCTGTTGTTGCCCTGTCTCACTGCCATAGCCGAGCACGTAACTCATGCCTCACTGTTAAGCGCAACTCAGGACGAAGGACTTGGCCCCGAACTTAAAGGTTTTCTTTTATTTTCTTCCGTCTGTAAAACCCGTTATTTTTATTCGTCCTCGGTTTGGTTTAGGCCTTTCCATAAAAAGGGTTCTCATCCCTAACCTTACACTAGGGAAGAGTTGTTCGTTTCTTGAGTAAGGAAGAGGGAGCGAAGGAGGCCTTTCAGTTGGGAAGTGGAGTGGAAAACCGCAGTAGGAAGCAAAGGGCGCGGTTATCGAGCAGTAAAGGAACATGACCAGCGACAAGCAGCACTTCACCAAGCTTCCCGAGCCCCCCGTGCGCGGAGATGACTCTATCCGCGACCGAGTGAGGGACGAGTATCTGGACGGGTAATAGCCCATACCTGAGGGTTGTGTTCTTATTGCTGATCTTTGCGCCCCTTCATCGTCATTACTTTTTGTTCCTGTCTTCCAACGGGACAATCTAGTGTGGAGCGGTACATCGATGCCCTACACGCCCACCTTCTCACTATACAGAAGGACGAAACTGAGGCCCGAAAGGAGTTCGCTGAGGATTTGCGCAAGCTCGCCACTGCCAAACCTGGTAAGTTCATCCCTCGTTTGCGACTCTCCATTTTCCGCTGCCGCATCAACAAGAGGGGGGAATCTGCTGGGAAATATGGAAGGGGGGCCAAAGTTAGATGGTAACAATCTATTCTGATATTATTACTCTTCAGGCAAGAAGCGAACGAACGATGAAAAAGAGTACCAGCAGACCTTCCAGTCGCGTATGAAGAAGATCAAGAATCGTAGGAAGCACTTCCGTCAGATGCTCTACGATGCGTACGCCGAGCGAAAGAAGCTCATTGAGAGCATGACCCTTCAGAAGCGCGAGGAGGAAGTTCTGAGGAGAAAGGCATGTTTACCTCCCCTTCCATTTAAGCCATGGGCTTTCGTATCTACGAATACTCAACAACAACAACGATAATAGTTGCAAAAGCTGGTCTCGGTGGATAGCCAGCCCAGGGAGCAGGCGCCCAACCTCAAGGACCTCTTCTTCTGGGTCTACTTCATTTTCCAGGTCGCCACCTGCATCATCTACTGGGTGGCCTGCGACTTCAGCAACAACCCCAACGACCCGCCTAACCTGGGCTACCCGCTGAGGTCCGTCACCTTCTACAGAACATATACTTAAGTGTATGTCGCTAAGCGGGGAAGACGACAGGGCGGCCAATTGGTACTCGATTTGGGTGCATGTGGCGATGCTCGCCCTGGTTGGCTTCTCGTTCTTCTACACCTACATGAGGAAGTACGCGTACACCGCGATTGGTCACGTTCTCCTCATTACAGTACTCGCCGCCCAATGGTACGTCACACACACACATATATAGTGTCCCCTCGAGCGAACGATGTTCTCTCCATTGCTCTGCTGAAGATTCAGGTCAGGTCCTGATACTTCCTACTTTTCTTCAGGACGATCCTGCACATAATATTCTGGCAGAACGTTGATGACGGCGGCGACTGGGAGAGGGGAGACTTAACCATCCAATCCCTCATCGACGGCTACTATGGCGCCACCGCCTGTCTGGTCTCCTTCGGCTTCCTTCTAGGAAGATCTACACCACTGCAGCTCGTCTTCTTCACACTCTTTGGTATTCGAGCAACCCCTCCGCCCTGGTTGCGTTTATTAACCAAGATGTGGCTTTCCCCCCCCCCGATTGGCAGAGGTGGGCTTCTACGCTCTGAACAGGTATGTGACCATCATGGTCCTCGATGCTGTTGACATCGGCGGCGCTTGCACTGTTCACCTCTTTGGGGCTATGTTCGGTACGGAGTGCATTTCGGCTGGTTCTATCTCAATTGCGCCGGAAATCAATCTGATTGGTTCAATCAAAGGCCTCGGACTTGTGATGGCTCAGGCTTTCATTGATTGGATCCTTCAGTCGGACAACGAACGCCTGAAGGACTTCGACAAGGACAAACAGGTATCCTATCTTCCTCCTCCCCCTCCTCCTTACTTACCCCTGTAACCTTCCCCTTTCCTTACCCTTCCATCCATCTATCCACTCGTTATCCATCAGGCGTCCTACATTTCCAACGTGTTCAGCATTCTCGGCACTTTGGTCATGTTCGTCATGTTCCCCGGCTGGAATGCGGCCTACGCCCCCAACGGGTCCCAGTACAGAGTGGTGGTCAACACCTTCCTCGCCATCACCTCGTCCTGCATCATGGCGTTCCTCACCTCGCGTACCGTCCGCGCCGGCAAGTTCCTCATGTTCGACATCCAGCGCGCCACCTTGGCCGGTATGCACATACCCGAGTTTCCAGTCGTTCCTAGAAAGGGCCACTCCCCTTCTTATATCCACCTATGGTAAACAGGCGGTATTGCGATTGGTTCTGCCACGCCTGTGGTGGTTGTGCCGGGCGGAGCGATGGTGATTGGTCTGTTCGCGGGCGTTGTGTCCGTGCTGGGCTACACATATATTGCGCCTGTGCTGGAATATCTCAAGATCAACGACCACGCCGGCGTCCTCGGCCTGCACGGCCTCTCCGGCCTCATCGCCGGTATCGCCGGTGCGCTCTCTCCCACTTTTCTTCTGAATTTCTCCAAGCGGCGCTGACCAATCGCAACCAGGCATCATCTCCACGGCCATTGCCACGCAGGACGACCTGATCTTCGGCCAGCCCACCGGGGAGCTCTTCGAGCGGGAGGGCTCGCAGGCCGGCTATCAGACGCTTCTCCTGTTCGTCTCGATAGGCATCGGGCTCGGCGGCGGCATCGCCACAGGCGCGTGGAACTTCCTCGTCGACATGCTGGCTCAGTACATACCTGGCGTATCTGTCACAGAGAAGATGCTGTTCTCCGACCAGAGGCAGTTCCACGTACCCTCTGACTTCGAGCGCACCCAGATTTCGGTATGCGACAGTGTGAGGTTGGGCATGTATGAGTGGCTCGACATACTGACCCATTGGCTTGCGTGCAGTTGGCCGCCCAGGCGTCGGAAGAGGAGGTGGCTGCGGCCTAACAAAAAAAACTAAACTGCTAGGGAGCGAACAACAAATGAAGCAGAGGCAGCGAACAGCAGTTGGGGGAAGTTGAGGGGAATAACTTCTTTTTGTAGTGTTTTGGGGAAAGCATAAAGATATAAGTATTGAACTTGATCCCTATCACAATTCGTCCTTCCCTTTCTCAGTAATATCTGTGGGTCGAGAGGATGAATTCTTAGTCAACTGCTTCATGAAGGCACCTCCCTTGTCTTCTTTCGTAGAACCCATCCACCAGCTCATGATATCAAGGACTCCCCATAGACCTTTGTAGTGCTCCATAGACTTGTCCTTGTTCACCCTGAACAGCGCCACAATGAGAATAGGGGCACTTGGAAGTTAACTGCAGAAGAAGCTTACATAAAGATGGCGGGGAGGTCGTCGTTGCTGGTCAGGTTAAACCTGGCGCACAGCTCTATCGAGCATGGTGATGAATTTTGTCTCAACTATGGAATTGACCAGTTAAGGTTCATACCTTGGTTGAAGGTGGGGGAGCACAATATCCTAGCAACTTTCAGTGGCGCCTTCGATCTGTAGGCAATCGAGGCCACCTCCCGCCACACATCCCAGGAGTCTCGACTATACTTGCTCTTCTCGAAGGGTGCATAGCTGTGGTAATAATAGAGCATTTCAGGGTTACCGCCCTTTTGCACAACGGAAACACTTTAAATACAATTGAACAAGCCACTCAGAGTCTCCTATTGACTGGTCGAAGTTGGAGGAATCTAAGCGCACTACTCGATCATCGATGTGGCTGTCCACCCAGGCCTGGTGGATGGGTCAGATGGACGGTAAGGTGGTGGATAGTGGCATGAACCTTGAACCCAGTTACATCGTTGACGCTTTTTCCGTGCTTGTCTGGGACCTTGAAGGGGATCCCCTTCTTTATCAAGCGGTGGTAGTGCCTGGTGCGCGTGGTTGAAGGGATGAGAAGGAACAGCAGACCAATCAGAGTGGGGGAGCATCATACACCCCGACAGCTGGATATCGCTTTTGCACTCCGTAGTCGAGGCAGGGATCCGGGAAGTCCCAGCAGTCCACTTTGGTCAAGTTAAAGTGGTATCCTTGTTGCTCGTACAACTCTGCCACTTCGGTCACAACGCGCTCGGCATCTTCGCACACGCTGCTACCTTTGCAGTGCTTGGGGTGTGTGCTGGATATATATATATATAATAAGTACCGTGGCCTTACCACTACGAAAGAAAAAGGAGATGACTGTGGAAACTTCGCGTACAACAGCATGAGCCATCGGCCCTTTCCAAGCACCCTCTCCACATTGTCTTCCTCACCTAACACTCTGAACTCCCTGGCAGTAGTGGTACCCACGACCACCAACAGCAACACGATGTAAATACCTGAGCAGAGCATGTGCAAGGTTGCAGAGAGAGAGGTCACACTGTAACCAAGAAGGTAAGGGGAGATGACGTCACTTACCTCGTGCCATCCTTCCTGGCCATTTCTTTGCAGTATCTCAAGTATCGAAATTTCCCAGAGATCTTTGATCAATAAATAAAGACTTATTTTCCTTTTCTCCCCACAAGCACCTTAAAAAAAAAAATCAGTCTTACCTACAAGATGTTTGGCTACGACTTTGAAGAGGGGGTGCGTCTTTGACCAGTTCTTGCGCAACCACCACTACGCAGCATAGAGATAAATCGTTCGTTCATTTTAGGAGAGCCAGCAGAGCTTTGGCGTTCGTTCTGCTTATCGCGGAACAGTAGCTCTTCAAACACTCAGGCGACCCAAGGTGAAGACCCTGCGCCAGGTCTACAACACCACCGTGGGTACCGCTTCCCCCCCCCTCCACACAATAACCAATAAAAATAAAGTTGGTCGCCGGGCTACCACGGCAAACTCCCAACGATTGAGCATCTCTTGCAGATGAGGAAAAGCTGCTGCTAGCACAGGACGCTGGACTTGACGAGCTTCTTGCTCTTTACAAGCACGAGCACCCCAAGGTCAAGGGTTTTGCCTCAACCGTCCTCAGCCACCTTACCGTAAACTGTACGTTCCTCATTTTTAGAATTCTTTTGGCTCTATGAAAGGAATTGTAATACTGTTTGGTATGCGTCTACAGCCGAGGACGAAGCCGTCATTTCCAGCAAAGAAGGATACAAGGCCCTCCTAGACCTGCTCGAACTCAAGGATGAAGATGTTCGTGTAAAAACAGCCAATACCCTTTCCATCGTCGGTACTGTTTTTTTCCTTTGTTGCCTCCCCTTTAATTAAGTGTCGCATTTTTTTTTCTTTTGGCTCAATGATGTCCGGCCTTCTCCTTTTGTGCAGCCGAACAGTCGGACACGCAGGAGATGCTGCTCGAGGCCTCGGGCGGTTGGGACAAGATCATGGCCATGGTCACTTCGCGCAACGCCCAGATCCAACAGGCTGGCCTGCTCCTCTGTGGCTCTCTTGTGGTCAACGGTAGGACTAGATCAGATCCCGCTCTTCGTCTCTCTCTCTTCTCTCTTCTCTCTCCTCTCTTCTCTCTTCTCTCTCTCACACTCACACACATTCTGACTGTGTTCCCCTGGTTTGTACATATAGACGAACTGCGGGAGTCATTCATAAAGGAGGGATGCGTGCAGGTAGTGCTGAAGGTCAGCGGGAACAAGGACGTCAAGGTCCAGCGAGCGCTGGCCACCTGTCTGGCCAATGTGGCCCAGGAACCCGAGGCTGTGAAGGACATCCTCGGCGGCGATGGCCTCAAGCGCATCCTGCAGTGGGTCAACCAGGGCGATACCAAGCTCACCGGCAGTTCCATCTCCATCCTCGCCAACGCCTCCAACAACGGTAACGACATGTCGACAAAAATATTTATTTCCTTTTTCGATTTCCCCTTTTTCCTTATTTTCGCGAGTACAATTTTGTCAGAGGCCTTCAAGGAGCCGCTGCTGAAGAGCCGCGCTTTGGAAGTCGTCCCTCCCCTCCTGAAGAGCGACGATGACACCACCCGCACGGGCTCCCTCATCCTCTGCGCCAACTTGTCCACCGTTGGTACCAATTTTTGTTTGTTTGTTTGTTTGTTTGTTTGTTTGTTTGTTTGTTTGTTTGTTTGTTTGTTT
>CDFF01071355.1:0-14701 GCA_000826265.1 Acanthamoeba culbertsoni
CAGTTAAAAAGAAATAAAGTTGATACTCATCCTCACATAACACTGGGTAACTTTGCTTTTTTAATTTTTTATTCCTTTTGGTTGCGTGTATCACTGCATCACTGTTTAGCCTTAGGCTCTCGCTTCCGTTTGTTGACGCTGGCAGCTTTGGCGCCCGAGGCGTAGCGGCCCACGGGCTCGCCCACATCCTCTTTCTTTCGTATCGGCTCCGAGATGGGTCGGATGATGTGACCCTTCTTCGTCGCAATCTGCGGGGTTATTGCCAATAGGTATTTTGTTTTTGTTAATTACCCACGAACAAGCCTGGTATATGAATTCCAATAGGGAGAGCGGGGCCTACGCGTGGGCGAGTGACGCGGTCGTAGACTTGCTGCGTGTTCCATTCCCTGCCGAGGGGCGTCTGGATCTGTGCTTCATACAGTTCCGGCTGCTTTCGGTACAATGCTGGCAGCTGGTCGGCCATGTAGCGCGCGAGCTAGAGGCAACCGTGTGTCAGACGACGTCTCCAGCGCTCCTCAGCGCTGCGCGGTCTGCAAGGTTCCAGGGAGGCTTACCTTCTTGTCTCGCTTCTGGTTGACAATGACGTGATCGAGGCCGTCGTCGCTCCTCGTCGGCGGCTTGGCCGGGAGCTCGTTGGGCTTCTTGGGCTTCTGAATGCGCGGCTGCTTCTTGGGCTTGCGCTTGACCACGCCCTCTCCCACCCACTCGCCCTGCACCAGACGAGTAAACACCACGCCCGGCGAGGCTCTTCTTCTTGCAGGCAAGGCGGAAGGACGTACCCAGCCGGGCATCACGGTGGACTTGGGCTCAGGCGGCAGGTCCGCATCGAGCTCGGCCTTCTTGGCCGCTTTGAACTCCTGCAGCACGCATATTCAACGAGGGACGCGCTGTCAGCGTCAACCCCCCTTTGCCTCCTCCTCGCTCCCCTCCTCTCTCCCCCGCGCTGCAATAGCAAACCGCATGGCCAACGGAAGAAGGCGAGACAAGCCAAGGCGGGATTAGGATTGAAGGGGGGAAACGCGCACCTCCACAACGTCGTCGTTGGCGAAGGCTCTCTTGATGAGCTCCTTCTGCTCCTCGGTGGCCGAGGCCAGCAGGTTGAAAGACGACGACCCGCTTGGGGCTGTGAAGGGCGAAAAGCGGGATCTCGGTGAGAACAGGCAAAGCGGGAAGGGAGGAAAACATTGCCAATGGGGTCAGAGGAGCGCACCATCGCTGGACCGGTCTTCGTCGTGGTCCTTGACCTGGGAGGCGGCCACGTCGGTGATGAGCTTCTCGACGTCTATCTTGAGCGTCGTCTCAGCCTGCTGCCGTTTGCTGAGCGCCTTCTTCTTCTGCGCCTTCGACACCTTGTCATCGGCTGTCGATCGAGGGGAAAGGGAAGGGAGGGAACGGGAGCAGAAAATGTCGTCAGTCGAGAGCAAGAGAGACAGAAACCCCCCCCCCGGGACAGGGCAAGGTGAGCGGGAGCGAGGCAAAGCCGTACCAGAGGTGGAGGCGTGCGAGGCGGTGATGGCAGACGGGGCGGTCTTCTTGGCGACCACGCCCGTGGCAGCAGACGACTTCTGCATCCAAGGATTCTCCTTATCCGCGACCTCTGTGAGAGTTTCCATGCCGCGTGAGACCATACGATACCAGCGGTGGGAGAGAGCGGGAGAGAGCAGATAGAGAGGAGGGAAACCTTGGTTGCGGGGAGCGTAGCGCAACGTCTTGGTGGCGATCGGGATGCGATCGCCGGCCTGCACTACGGCCTTCTCCTCCTCCTCGTCGTCGGCCTCGCGCGCGATGGCACGCTCCCTCGCCTGCGGGGCAGGGGCCTTGATGTCGGCCACGGACAGCGCCCCCCGCGGGGCCTGCTTCGGCTCGCCGGCGGGCGTCGTCGGCGAGCGGGTCTCCTCTGCGCTCTCGAGGGCTGCGGCTTCAGACGCGGGGGCGGCGCTGGTCCTGCGCTTCTTGTTGCTCTCCGGAGTCTTGCCGCCGTTCTTGCGGCCGGCCTTCTTTGTCTTCTGCTGCTTCTGTTGCTGCTGTTGTTGCTGCGCGTCGGCCTTGATGATGGCGTCCAGTTCTTCCTTCTGCTTGTTGACGTCGTGCACGGGGCCTGGTTGCACGGGACGGATGCGAGTAAGGAAAATGACCCTATTTGAAGAGAAGAGGAGAGGATTGGGGGGGGGGAAGCTCACCGGAATCCTCGACCTCAGGAAACTCCTCTACGGTGAAGATGCTGGCGACCTCGGGCTTCTTGGGGGCCTGAGCGCCCTTCTGAAGGAGTCTAGGGACCTCTGCACGACGAACGCAACACAGGAAGACGCCCTTTTAAGTGAACAACAGCAACGGACATCATCCCCAAATGGAGACTAGGAGGCAATAATAATGCATAATAATGCATAATAATAATAATAATAATAATAATAATAATAATAATAATAATAATAATAATAATAATAATAATAATAACAACAACAACAACAGAAATGGGGACCTATCGTGGCGTGGTCGCTCATCTTGATCGTGCGGCCGCTGGAGAGGGCGGCCGCCTTCGTCTGTTGCGTCGCGCCGGAGAACTTGACCGGGGCCGTCGAGCCGGCCGGCCCCTCTCTCGCCTGCTCGCGCTTGTTGTTGATCGTGCGTCGGCCCTTGGTCTCCTCCTGCACCAAGGGCGCACACGTTATTGCTCCAATCCCGAGAGCGAGGGACGGTGGGGCGGGGGGCGAGGGGAATTGGGGGAGAGCGCAAGGAGCAGACGCACCTCCTTCTCCTCGTCTTCCTCGGCCTTGGCGGCGGCCTCCTCGTCGTCGCTGTCCTGGTTGCGGCGGCGCATCACCTCCTCCATGTCGCGCTCCCACTCTTCCTTGGCCTCTTGCAGCTCTTCGGCGCGCCGCTTCTGGCCTCGCTTCATGAACTCCATGGCCATCACGCCCTTGCGATACCCCAATATCGGCATCGTTCAGGTGTTGCATTGTAACTCGATTTATAGGCGTAATGTCCTCTCTCTCGTACCTTGGTGACGTTGGGAGCCTCCTCGGCCTCCAGTTGCTCGAGGGCCGCCTGAAGCTGCTCCTCGTCCATGTCGTCGAGCTCGCCGTCTTCATCATCATCATCCATCGTCCTGATAGTCCACGCGTGTGTGAACTTGTTGCGTTGCGATTGATTCACGTATGGCTTAAAAAATACGTACATCTGCTTCTTTAGAAGCTCGTCCCTGATCCTGACCTGCTCCGATATGGCTTGGCGCGTCTACACAGGTTATGCGCAGATCCACGGTAAGCGAGCAGGTGTGGGATGAACTCTCGAAGAGCAGAGAGAGAGAGAGAGAGAAGAGCACCTGGGTGTCCATGTGGCCTCGCATTAGCTGCCTCTGCGCCCACTTGCCCTTGTTCTTATGCCTCTGTGTGATCCTCTCCTGGATCCGTAGCCGCTCCATTTTCTGGGCCTTCTCGCGAGCCGCCTCCTCGTCGACCTGCTCTAGCTCCTCTAGCGACATGGCCGCCTTCTGCTTCTGCTTCTTCAGGATGCGGTGATACCTGCAGGGATTAAGTCGGGCGTGTCACATGGGAAGTGAGTGAAGAAAGGCCGCGTGGTGACGAGGAGGAACAAAAACAAACAAACAAACAAACAAACAAAAAAAAAACACGAGAGACGAGAGGGTAGGCATCGTACGCCTTGGACTTGATCTTCTTCCTGCGCTTGGCCTTGGCCTCCTCGTAGAACAGCACGGCCTTCATCTTCTTGATCTGGGCTTCGCGCTCGAGGACCTCCTCGGAACTGAGCTCCTTCGGGTCCAGTCCGCCGAGGGACTCGACGTCCTTCTTGGTCATCCCCGACTGGGCCAGGATGTCGGCAATGCCCTGCTCCAGCTCCGTTTGCGGCTGCAGCATGCACGAACAACGCCCAGCACCATTAACCCACATAGACACGGATGGGGGGAGGGAGGGAGGATTGGGGGGAGAGGGGGCAGGGGAGGGGATGGCGACCTGGTCCACTTGGGCAAGCCTGGCGGTCGTCAGGTGCTGGGGTCGGGACTCGGCGAAGGGGAAACGGAGGAAATCGGCCTTTCTGTTCTCCAGCACGGTGGTCTCCCACTTCTCGGTGAGCGCTTCGGTCCTCTTCTGGTAAGCCTCCTCGCGGGTGATCTTCTCCTTCGCCGGCCTGGCCAAAGGCTGCGCCAGGGACTGGGTCTATGGGACCATGTCCATAATTATGTCAATATGTGAAGCAATTCTTTTCTCACTTGCTTTTCTTTTACACAGAAACTGAAAAAAAAATATGAAATAAGATAAGGAGCAGACCTTCTGGAGCTCGACAATTTGTGTCTTGACATCGCTGAACTGCTTCTCGTCCTTGAGCGACCCCATCAGGGCGTTGAGGGTGAGCATCCCCGCAGAAGCTGATCAGAGCGCCCAAGCCAAACCAAATCAATTATCGTTGTGTGTGTGTGTGTGTGTGACTCAGCCATAAGAAATAAGAAAGGGGGGAGAGTGGGAGAGAGGGGGGAGGAGAGGTGGCATACTGGAGGGCAGGTTGAATTCTCCTTCTGGGTAGAACTGCTCGGTGGTAGGGTCGCTCATCTTTTTGGCCTTCTTCTTTATGGTGAAGAGAGAAAGAAACCAAAGCGGGGAATGTGAGTGAACGCTCAGGACAGCCACAGAACCACAGGGGCGATCGGCTAGCCCCTTACCTTTCCCTGGATGGTGGCCATCATTCGCTCATAGGCGGTGTCTTCGGTCGCCTTGCGGCCGGCAGTCTGGAAACGAAGCAATTGATAGAGCGGTCGGTGTAAGTAGCGATGGGAGGAAGGAGTTGAAGGGAGGAATACCTCATCCCGTTCCTCGTTGTCATCGTCCAGATCTTCGAACAACTCATCCAGGCGCTTGTAGTCGCCTTCTTCGTCCTCTTCAAAGTCTAAACCAATTGGTCAGTATAGGCTAAAACAAAAGAGTGGAAATGATAGAGTTTACCACCGACTTCCTCTTCGTCTTCCTCTTCAGACTCTTCCTCTGCCTCAGACTCTGAGAGCGTTATTTCCTGCAAGCAAATGGGTGATTAGTTACCTACGTCTACGCCGCGTTCGTGAAGTGTGCTCTTCGTATCGTCTTTTTCGTACTTTTGACTGCTTGGCCTTCTGTGGCTTGCTTTTCTCCTTATTTTTTCCAATATTACTGAGCAGTTCGCCATACTTCTTTTCATCCTCCTCATCGAAGGCTTCATCTTCGTCAATTTCTTCATCTTCGATTTCCTCATCTTCATCGCTGCCTATCATTGTCGTTTTAAAACGTCGGCGAGTGGCCTCATCCATGCCCTCTAAGTCCGGACGAGCGGCATCATCTAGATGGGAATAATAGGCAGCTGCGCCCTCACCATCGCTGCTATCTTCGTACACGTCGTGCTGAGAGATGGGTTTTTTCTCGACATCTTTTGCTTTCTTCGATGATGCCCTGTCTTTTCCCCGGCTGCTGGGCCCCGTTTTCGCTTGTACCGGAGCCGATTTCAGCGATTTTGTTCCTTTCTTGCTTCCTCGTGCTCCTCTTCGGCCCATCATAGCTGCAAAAAGTACGATTTAGGAGTTCTAAAGCCAATTCCCTCTGCACCAGGCACCGCAACTTGCACTTGGCGAATGTGTACAATTGGTATTTTCTCTTTCCACTTTCTTCGCTCTTTCCGACATTCCCCAAATGTCGTACATTTCTTTAATATTAAGGAATTCTTACCAATTAATACTAGCCAAATTACCATCATATAAATAGTCAGTATATTATATATTGATTTATTTCCTAGCCTACCATACAAGTTTGCTCAAAATTTTTCATGCTTTTTTAAAATTTTGAAAAGGTCCTTAGATTTCACTTTCTAATATATTATTGTTCATTAAAAATATATACCAATACTTGATTAAACATACCATTATAGCTATAAAACCACAATGTAACCTTGAACTTGGTGAAAAAGCCTCTGATGATAACATTTGGGTCTATGTTAAAGAGCTAGAATTATGTAAGAAGAAAGGCGAGTAAGAAAAGTAAATGCTTCCTTTGAACTCAGCTAAATAAAGTTAAGCAATGGGCATTGGATGATGTGTGCCTATAGAGTCAAGATTGGAAGAGATTAGGGTCAAGGCTAATTAGAAGAAATTTCCTTCATTTGGAATATAAGTAAAATATGAAGCATTTTCAGAAAAGTCCCATTAGTGTAAAGTTAATGTGATGCATTGAACTTACCAATGTAGTTTTTTAATTAGACTTAGGCTGTAATCACCCTTAGAGGACTGGTTTCTTTATTGGATGCACTTATTAGCTATATCAACATCAGTATATATATAGTTTGCTCATATCAAGCACCTTTTAGAGCATCAAAGATGCTGATCACTTAGCCAAAGCTGTTCTTAACATATGTGCATAGGCTGAGGCCACCTCATGGTTGTAGTGCTTTTGCTCTTGAGTCAGAGTATGTACACTCTCAAACTATGCTGAGCAACCCTAAAGGCATAAGAGTGTGATAACAAATCTGACTTTTTCAAATCCAGTCTCTTCATAGGAGAAGTGGTTGTTGCCAAGGATGATGGCCTTATGAAGCTAGGTCTTAATGAATTCATGTTACATCTTGAGAAAGTCACCATCATAGACCTTAGGTGAATACCTACTCTAAAGTGCACAGAACTGGCCATATCCATCAAGCAGAGCCATGAAGCGTTGGCCAGGTGAGTTGAGCTTGTAGCTCCATGATGGATCCTTTGAGGTCTTTGTCACCCCAGCCAGATGGACATTGAAGGAGTCACACCCTCTTTTTATTGTATGGTCCTTCCACAAAAATGGCTGGGTGCCTATAGTGGATGTTTTCCTGTGATTTTTGTTTGTATGTCCAGCTCAATAAATAAAAAGAGCAGCACAGCATTTATTTTTCCGTCAGGGCAAGTTGGTAGCGAGTGCTGGACGGTGATGTTGCTACAGCTTGTGGTGTGACAACTGAGACAGGGTTATAGTTCTGAATAGTGACAGGAACAGTTATAAAAGGCGGCCCAGCACTCTGTCCAAAGTAGAGACCGATGGAGACACCAAGGAACAAAGCAAGAGCCACGCGCAGCATTGCAGTAGAAGTCATTTAGGCGACGAGTTCTGTGGTGGACCTATGCCATGAAGCAAGATTGTTTGTACAAACCCCGAACAGTTTATGAGAAAGGTAAAGACATTCAAGGCGGTGAGCCATCGCGAGGTGCCTTGTTAGGCCTGTGACTGCATTTTGTTTTTTGGTCTTTCCCGTCCATTTAGCATGAATTATCAGCTCATGATGCAAATGTTTTTGCCTTTGTTCTCCGCCGGTGGGCCACCGCGAAGTGTGGCCTTAATGCACTCGTCAAAGAGCAGCTTGAGGTTCTGTTGGGTGACTGATGAACAAGGCACGTACGTCGCTGCGCCGGTTTCCTCCGCCAACTTTATCGCCTGAGAGAGAGAGAGAGAGAGAGAGAGAGAGAGAGAGAGAGAATGCTCTCCACTATCACTCTGCTAACGAATGGCACATTCCCTGTACTTGTTGGGCGAGGGGATGGCTACCTCTTCAAAGGAGATGGGAGGCGACCGTTCATTCTCGAGGCGCTTGAGTTCCCGCTTGCTTAGATCACTTTCGCCGGACAGTAGGTCGAGCTTGGTGCCCACCAGAATGAACGGCGTGTTGGGACAGTGGTGAGTGATCACCGGCAACCACTGCACAAACGCGAAAAAAAAAAAATAATGAAAAATCAGAACCAGAAAAAGAAAGACCTAAGGAAGAATGAACTCGCTGTTGGACGCTATTGAAGGACGATTGGCTAACAAGGCTGAAGCACACCAGAAACACGTCTGTATGCGGATAAACCAACGGCCAAGACCTCGAGTACTCCTGGCTCACGCATCGGTGCCAGCCGCACAGAACGACATCAATGTTATTGTTCAGACAACGCAGGAAAAGGCACAAGGCAATGCGCCACCTGTCCCGCAGTATCCCAAAGCTCCAGAATGACGTTCACGCCCCCCACCTTTGCGCTGATAGTGACGTTGTCTGAGATCGTTGCCGTTAAGGAAAGCGAGAGCAATTGCAAACTGGTAACGTTGTGGGAATTCATACTATACACGTTAGGATTGTAGTCCCATGGGAAGGCATTGGTGGTGTACGTGATCAAGGCACTCGTCTTTCCCACCGCTCCATCGCCCTTGTGATGCGTGTAAGATGACACGCGCATTTCGTTCTATTCGTTTGATGCAGCCAGCACAGAGGTCAGCTGAAATGTACCACAGCAACGAGCTTGATTTGCTGGTTCGGTTGAGGCATGAAATCGCCCAGGCTGGTCGGCCGAGCATATTGGGCGTGCTTTCGGTACTCCTTTCCCACTTGGTTCAACTTCTCCCTGATTTCCCTCCGTCTCTGCGATTCGCGCCGTTGGTTTGTGTTGTGTCGTCTGAAGCATGCGGTCGGTGAGCGTACGCGGGCTTCGGTTTTTATGAGGTTGCGCAGGCCTCCGTGCACGTTGCGGCACTTGTTCAGGTTCTTCTTCGAGGACAGCTCGGGAATGGCCTGAACGGCGCGCTCCCACAGCTTATTCTCCACCGCTAGCTCGTTCCACCTGCAGAACAATAACCCGTTAAGCCACACCAGCCGATGCCCAATGCAACTATTGAACGGCAATAACAATGCCCGGAAGGGGTCGGACTGTCGGCAAACGATTGCGGCCCGGCAGAGACTTTCCACGTCGTCCCTAAGATGGGACATGATGAGCAGTACCACCTCGTTGGGCAGCGTGAGGTTGTCCACTTCGCTGCCGTGTTTGCTTACATTTTTCACCACAGGGGTACAGCGCCACAAGCGCTGCATCATTGGCGGGACCAAGGGCTTGTTGCCCAAGAAGAAAAAGAAAGAAAGAAAAAGAGTCAATGTTGAAAAAGTAAAATGAAGAGTTATCGTAGTGAAAGAAACTGTGTCAGGAACCTGCTTGGTACAAAGACTTTGGCTGTAAAGATACCAAAAGTGCAAAGAGACCTTCAGGTTCTTTGTTTAAATTAGGTGTCAAAGAAAGATGTTAGTATTATAAAGTGAAGCTTTTGAGGAAAGTTTTTGTTGGAAAGGTAAAAAGCTAGCAAATAGAGGTGGAAGGCACTAAACAAGTGCCTAGTCACTTTGTAAAACCTGCAGCAAGATGTCTTTAAAGTAAATAATGCCATTTTGTTAAAAAGAAAACAATTATATAGGCTTTTTGCTTAATGGCTTATTAGAATTGATTATAAATAGCAACTTGTGAGGTTATCCCTGAATAAAGGAACACTTTTTTGTTGGTGTGACTATATAGTTTGTATTGTTGTAAACATAAAAAATAAAAAGTCCAATCAATCTTTGTATTAGTTGTATTTTTCTTTTCTAAGTAGTATTGAGAAGAGGGATGAAAAAAAAGGATATAATATGAAAAACTTCCTCTATTCAGGGATAATCTCACTTACCTGGAGTAACTACGATTATCTTAGGGAAGTGGGGAACACTTCTATGCTGTTCCCTACAGTTTTGATTTGCTTTGGATAAAAGTCCCTTGCATCAATATCAAAAATGATATTAGTAAAGGTATGTGGATTTTTAAATCACATTTTGCTTGTGGAATATCTTTGTGCTATGCCAGCTTTCAAGATAAAAAGATAGTGTCATGCTCAACACCTATGTGAATGCCTGCCATAATGCTTGATAATAAACCACTCTTTCTTTCATAGTGCACCTTCATCTTGAAAAACCTGGTTGTGAAAGCAGGCTTGGACCCAGGAATCTTTACAGCTAGCACATTTCTAATAATCCTAGATAAATCCTAATTTTCACTATTATCAAAGGACCAGTGTGCATTGATCTTGTCTTTTTTATTTTTTTGGATGAACAATGAGATATCCCCTAGGATGAGGATGAAGCACTCACAAGAGATCCTAGCCAACCCTTCTGCACTACTTCAGAAATTCTCCACAGCAGTCCTTCCATGCTCACTCCAATACCTCTTCTTTGGTCCTGAGTTGGCTTGCTCAGCTTTGGCTGTTGCTTTCCGTGTTGTGCCACCCCGCTTGGGCAAGCCAAGCAAGCGTGGCCTTGGCATCTCTTTGCATCCAGGCCGATCGGGAATGCGTTCGCTCTATACACTGGTTCACCTTGCGCAAGATCGTGGGAGTTGTCCTATTGGCGAAAAACTCTGCACACGGGGAAGGAGTTGGACGGATCAGTTTCCCTAACCTGAATGGCGTGTGGCGAAGAGAGGCACCTATGAACTCGTTGGCTTGCTGCTCGGTTGCAAAGTAGGCCGCAGTCGACTCAACGATCCTGCCAAGCATCAAAAACTGGAGAGGCCACGAGTGTGTTACGCAAGGATCACGGGTAAGAGGCCCCGTCAATGAGGGGCGGGAAGCCATTCTACCTGACCGCCGAACGTATCCTCGATATCCATCCATCTCTCCTTGAGGAAGGACCACACCGTCTCGATTCCAACATCGTTGGATCCGACTGTCGCGCAGACCAATCAGTGGAATCCCAACATCCACGATAAACTGCATTCAGCTATTGCTGGTCTACCTGATGCGAAAACCTGGTACACGTCCTGTGTTCGCATCTCATCGGAAAGCGCCAAGTCGAGCGTCTTCCTGACCAACGCTGGATCGCTGCCACAGAGCAAGAAATATAGATATAACCGTCAATCAAACCGGGCCGCTTAACTGTTTGCCGGTGCGACGTGCCAGGTTTTTCCGAGAGCGTTCAGCGCTCGGATTCTCTGCTCTTCGGATTTCGGCCTGCGGTAGATTTGATAGACGGCTTCCCATTCCTTCTCGCCGCCAAACCTGATTCAGGGAGAGAGGGAGGCAACCAATCAGGTGTACCGCCCAGCGTTTCGGTCAAGAGCAGCTCGTGACCGTACTTCACGGCGAAGTTGAAGACGAGCGTCAGCAGGTCGGGATGCACCGCGTCGCCTTGGTCGTTTTTCAGGTACTCATGAAACTGGCGGATGGCCTCGTCGATCACGTCCTTGATGTAGCCTTGACTTCCACCATAGGACAGGACGACCGACCGCAGCTGCATCTGCTGGCGGTCCTCGCCGGCCTCTGTGTGGCCCAGGGCAGAAGGCACACATATTGGAGTCATCATATGACCCTTGGGCTTGCATCCAATGAATGGCGCGCGCGCGTACCCTTGGGCGCCCATCCGAGTCTCCTCACGATCGGCTCGTAGAGTTGTCTGATATAGGCCTGCATCAGCGCGTACTCTTCGTCCTGTACAGCAACGAACAACAAAACAAACAACAACGGTACCGCCATGAAATTAGGGGCAACGATTTCGGGGGGGGGAGGAAAAAAGAAAGGAGGAAAAGAAACTCACGGCGTGCGTTGCGGCGAGCCACTGGCGCCATGACGATCTCAGATCCTCCAGGTTCTGCACAGCGGAGACACACGTATGGATGGCGATGCAAATGAATAAGAGACAGAGTGTTCTGTCTCCAACTCAGTTGGCACGTACAGTGGTGAGCGACACCCAGACAGGGAAGCTGTCCTCGTTGACATACGACTGCAGGAGGGCCATGAGCTGCGGCGTGGTCATATGTCCCGCCTTGCACAGGGCGAAGGCGTCATCCAACAGGCTGCGGTTATTGTTCGGTGAGCGCCCGCAACGAAAAAAAAAAGAAAAAGAAAAAAGAAAAAGAGAAAAAAGGAGTTGAATGAGGGCCTACCCGAGGCGATCGGACGGGCTGAGGGTGAGCGAGAGCAGCGAGGGCTGCAGGGCCTGGAGCAGCGGCTCCGAGTACTTGACGCGGAAGAAGCCTGTCTGTCGGGCATTGACCTTTACCCATCCTCCCTCACCTGATCGGAATGCACATGAAGAGGAGGGGAAGGGGAAGGGGAGGAATTGGAGAAAGGGGTTAAGAGGCAAGCGCCAAGGAGGGAGGGAGAGGACAAAGGACGCTAACCCAGCGTGGCCATGCCGGTCGGGAGTGGGACGCGCTCGAGCCTCCTGCCCCGCCCGCCCTCCCACAGGCTGTGCTGGGTCGCATGCGAGGTGTTCTCGCTGGTCAACACGGACAGAGGGATCCACCACACAGGATCGCGCTCAGGATCAGCCTGCGTTTGCTGCTCTGGAGTGGTCCATGTCAAGGGGCGCCCTTGAACAGAATGAGGGAGGCCGGGAGAGGGGCGGGGTGGAGGGGTGACCACCACGGGTCGTGGGTGACCAACGGGGGGAGGGCTACCTTGGCCCTCGGAGGCTAGAGAAAAGAAGCGCTCCTGCTTCACCGTGAGGTAGGTCCCCTGGTCGGTCGCGTTATGGTAATCTACGCTCAGCACCGGGTAACCCGTGGCTTTGACCTGAGACAGCAAGCGCCGGAAGGCCGCTTTTTTAAGAAGGCGATGCGTGGGAATGGAGGGAGGAGGGGGCCGATGGAGGAGAGGACAGGAGATGCTGGGTACCCATGGGTCCATCAGAGTCGCAATAGGCTTGCCGGAGTGCTCTGTGAGGGCGGCCCACAGGTCTTCGGTGACAGTATTGTTGTAAATGTGCCTCCTGAGATAGGCCTGCAAGCTGGTGCTGAAGGTCTCCTCGCCCAAATAGCTGCATTCACACACACACACACACACACACAAAGCCAGATTACTCAGTCATGGAACTGAATCTGGAACCAAAGGGGGGAAGGGGAGGGGGAAGGGTGTGCGGATCACCTGGCCAGCATCCTTATGATGGCTGCCCCCTTGTCGTAACTGATGTGGTCGAATATCTCCCTAATCTGGCTGGCCTCCTTGACTGTAGGACTCGCGAGTTAAGTTGTGCTGCGGTTGAAATCCAACAAAAGCCAGTGCAGCGAAAGCAGGTCTCGTCGTCAAGAAAAAAACCCTACCGTGCACTTCAACGGGATGCGAGGAGGCCAGCGAGTCCAGAGACAGGCCTGTGCTCGTGTAGTCACTGATGAACTTGGTCCAAATGTCCCATTCTGAATGCACAACACACGTACACACACGCGAGATCGTTGAGACGGTGTGCACATGTACCACCCCTCAAAGAATGCCAAGAATGGAGAGCTGCCCATTATGGGCACCCACTATGTGAAAGGACAAGGAAAGGAGTCTACCGGGGAAGAGATGGTCCACCGCGAGATTGCCCACCCATGTGGCGAAGCCCTGCCCAGAAAGCGACAGGACGTGTGAGGGTCTGCTCGTTTTCATCTCAACGACATGCAGGCCTTGTGAAGGAAGAGGGGGGGGGAATGCGGATGACCTCATTGAGCCACAGGTAGTCCCACCAGTCCGGAGAGACTAGGTTGCCGAACCTGCGCACACGTGATTGAGGCGAGATTGGTAGGTGTTTGACAGGGGCAGGGGCGCGACAGGCTTCCTATGAAAGTAGTCGGATTTGTAGAGGGGTTGGGAGAGGAGAGCGGACCATTGATGGGCGAGTTCGTGTGCCACCACGTAGGCGACGAACTGCTTGACCGAAAGCGACGAAATGGCCTCGTCCACGAGCAGCAGGGCCTCACGGAAGGTCGAGCAGCCCCTGCGACAGAGCCGATGAGGGAAAGGGGGGGGAGAGAGAGAGAAGGGAGGAGCACGATCATCGAACATGCAGGAATAACACGACTCGACACTCCATGACGCTCTATGAAGGCGTTAGGTTTACCAGTTCTCCATGGCACCGGCAGCGAAGTCCGGTACGGCGACCAGGTCGAGCTTGGGCAGCGGATACTCGATGCCAAAGTACCTCTGGAAGTAGGAAAGCGTACGCGCTGCAGACACGGCAGAGTGGGCGGTTAGGAAGAAAGACACGACGTGCAGCAGATCCGAGTGACCAAAAGCGGAGGGGGGTGGAGGGTCGCGCACTGGCCACGTTCAAGGCGAACCTGCCTCCCTCCTTCTTGCCCAGCGGCGTGTACACTCGCACGGTGATCCCCTCGGCTGTGTCGTTGTGGAGGGGAGAGAGAGAGAGAGAGAGAGAGAGAGAGAGGAGAGAGATGAAAGGGGAGCGGAGGGGAGAGGGGAGGAGAGAGAGAGATGAGAGAGATGATAGCGTGATTCAATCTTTGAAGGTCAATTTCTACAAGTGGAGTGTGAGGTGAGGGCCAATACCGGTCTGCCCCTCGACGAAGTCGAAAGGGCCAACAACGAAGACGACAAGATAGGTCGACATGAGAGGCGTCTCGTGGTACTCCACTCGCTGTGCATTGCGACGAAGGATGAGATGAGCGTCATGATACACGTATACCACCCATCCGTGTCGGCTTGGGGGGGGGGCGGCAGCTTTCCAACCTTCAGTCCGCCGCCAATCGTGGATGTGGTCTTGGCCGGCGTGTTAGAGAGCGCAGTCATGTTCTCGGGTACAATAAGCGTGACTTCAAACCTGCGGGGCACGCCCCAGTTGTGGTTAGCTTTGGCAGGCCCCACTTCGTCGGGAGCGTGGGAGATGTCCGAGTACCTGGCCTTCATTGCGGGCTCGTCCCAGCAGGGAAACGCCTTCCGCGCATCGGTCGGTTGGAATTGCGTCACCGCCATGTATCTGGGCAGCAAAGCTTCGGTGAGCGATCGCCAAGAGGGAGGGGTGCGGGAAGGGGGAAGAAGAGGGGATGGACACGAACAGTCTTTGATCTTCGTAGATGTACGAGGACCTATAGAAGCCGTTCAGCTGATCGTTAAGGATGCCTTCAAACTTTAGCACCAGCCGCGCGCTACGCCGAAAAAGCGAGTCAAAA